>CABHPQ010121033.1:0-14059 GCA_902168405.1 Peromyscus aztecus | reverse complement strand
AGAAACTAACTAGAGGATCAAAATGGTGCCTGATTACAAGATGGAGGCGGGCTGGTTTCTCACTTCTTGTCTCCACTTCTCAGTATTGGTATTATAGGTGTGTACATCATGCCCAGGTTATGTGATGCTGGTAAACAAACCAGGGGCCTTGGGCATGCTAGGTAAGCTCTCTATCAACTTCTTTCCCAGCCCATAAATGTGATTCTAATTGACTTTATTAGTTATGTTTCTTGTGGCTGTAACCAAATAATTGGCAGTAAGCAATTTGATGGAGGAAAGATTTATTTTAAGTCGGAGTTTGAGAGTGTAGTTCATCATGGTGAGAAAGACGTGGCAGAGGAATAGTTTCTGTCTGTGGTAGCAGTGACATGAACCTGCTTATTCACATCTGGGTGGCTCAGAAGATAGTGAAAGAGTGGTCCAGGTGCCAGCAGACTTTCTCCTTTTCCTCTTAAAAGTATTTATTTTTATAATTTTAATTATGTATATGTCTGTGCATGTCTTAATGTGGATATGTACAAGTGAGTACAGGGGCCTTCAGGGGTCAGAGAAGTCAGATTCCCTGGAGTTAGTTAGTTATAGGATGTGAGCCACTCAACCTAGGTGCTGGATACTGAACTGGGTCCTCTGGAAGAGTAGCACCTGCTCTTAACCATTGAGCTACTGCAGGCCCACATTTCCCCCATTTTATCCAGTCTGGGTCTCCAGTCTATGGAGTAATGTTGCCTACATTCAGACAACGTCTTTTGACCTCAGTTCATCCTTTCTGGAACCACTCTTATAGACCGATCCAAAGGTGTGTTTCACTCATGCTGTGAGACTTCTTAATCCAACCAAGCTGGTAATTAAAATTAGCCACCGCAGTGACATATCTGTATCTTCAGTTTTCAATCTTTCCTTTTCCCAGGACATCCCTATGTGTCCTTGCCTACCACACTGCCTTTACGTGTGGCTTTAGAAGCACTGCCTGGATAAGACTTCTTGTCTACACGGCTCTACCTTTATGACTTCCCATAAATACTCATTACCCCTTGGGTCCCCATCTGTAGCAGGTTGTTAATAACTGTCCATTCTCACAGGACTGAGGTGTTATTGCATGAAAAGCCTTTGTGTCAAGGCCCGAAGCATACTAAGCATACTAAGCCCTCAATAAATGCTTCTTCTCATTCTGACACTTATTTTCACAACTGTCTACACTGGAACATGCCATTTGGTTCCCAAGACTCCCTGTGTGTCTGTGACCCTCCAGATCTTTTAATTCTTGGGTTTACTATGAAGAATCCTCCATAAATTCTCTATTTTGTGATTTTTCAGGGAGAATAAAATGAAGTGGCTTTGTGTGGAGACCAACTGGCCATCTTGAATTAAGTAGAGGAAAGAAAATAGCAATTCTAAAAGGGCAGCTGTTGCTTTTGAAGATGTAGGTGACAAGATCTGCTTTGTTTGACAACATGCAATTTATTTCTCATAGAGAGATGCCAACCAAGAAACAGCACGAAGCTTAGGAAGTGGTGTATGGAGGAGTGTGCATGAGTGTGTGCGCATGTCTGTGTGTATGTGTATGTGTAGGCTTATGAGTGTGTACATGTAATATTAAAACAACTACATTTTCTTGACATGAGCCAGCTGACTCTTTACAGGAACTGGTCTTCAGCTAATTCCATATCAGTCAATATTCTTACCTCTGTTACTTATTAGTCCAGATTATACCATAAGGAGTTTAACCTGTTGAATTTCCCCCTCTATCACAATCTTTCAGCCATCGAACAGATAGAATAAGTTGTCATGGAGCTTTACACATTTGTAAAATACTTGAAATGTAAATATCACTGTAGATGCATGTTTAAAGCACATGATAAAACATTATGCAAATAAATATGAAGACCTGAGTTCAAGTACCCATGACTCATGTAAATGCTGGGCATGCCTATGTGCTGGTAGCCCCAGGACTAGGGGTTGGTGACAGGGATCTTGAGAGCTTGCTGACCACCAAGCCTGGCTTAAATGCTGAGCTTTTACCTCAATGAAAGTCCCTGTGTTAAGGCAATAATGTGCAGTGATAAAGAAAAGTCTCCTGACCGCTCTGATCTCTTCATGCATGCATTAGTCAAACACCCACATTCTCAGGTGCATGCACACACTCATACACACCACTATTAATATAAATATCTTATTACAACTATACATTTTTTTGAAGAGAGATAAATTCCAGTAATTGTTCTAACTCACATTTTCAGGAAGCTTAATTTCAACTAAAATTGGTAATAGTAGGCTTTATGAATGAGAAAGAGTTGAAATGTATGGGCCACTCATAAGTTGGGGAAAACTCTGTTCAGAACTCTGTATGGTCCAGACTGCTTTCTTCCCAGACATACCTTAACTTCTCAAAGACCACCTGGATGAGTAGGTGAGAAGACCAAGAGCTAATTCATAGACTTCTCTACTGTGTGTTGGTGAGGTAGTACTTTGAGTAAACTCAAACAGAAAAGAACAAAAAAACATCTTGCATGGAAGAAAGAACAGTTGATTTAAAATTAGAAGACCCATGGCAACCTTTGGGCCTCCTGAACTATCTCCACTAAATCCAAGGCTGTTTCTCTTTGACCCTGAATTTCTACCTTCTTGTGAAATTATGCTGAAGGATGCTCTCTGTCCTAATTGTTCAGATACCTAGCCACTTCTGTTCTGAGGATCACTAGACTCCAATAGTAGTACTTTGTGATTACACTTATAGAGAACTGCACGCATAGGGTCATCAAGATGGCTTAAAGAGTAAAGATGTTTGCCATCAAGCCTGACAACTTCAGTTTGATCCCCATGCCTCACATAGTGTAGAAACTGAACTAGTCCACAGATTGTCCTCTGACCTCCATATGTGTGTGATGGCATGAGTGAATGAACACTTATACAAACACACATAAATAAATGAATTGCTTTTAAAAAAGAAGTACTAAAAAAGTTAAACAAAACTGCACACATAACCATTCTAGCTAGCCATGTTGATTTCCAGAACTTTTTGTGAATAATAGAGACCCTGTAGTTCTGCCTCAGAAATACTGAATTTCTGTATTTTTCTCTGTATACCAATCTCATACTAGTCTTCAATTAGAAAATAATATTTATTAAAATAAGATGTTGAGAGCCTAAGAAAAGATTAATTTTTTTTTATTAAATGAAGGATATCTGTTATCCCTCCATTCAGATCTCCCCCAAACCCTGTGGCTCTGAGCAGGGATCACCATCTCCTCTTTTGGGCCCCTCTCAATTTTGTGACTGTAACTGACAAATAGAAGACCCAGGATAGATATTGTAGTTCTGAACACCAGACAAACAGAAATTGACATCTAATTGCGCTATGGATGAGTTCCCTGGTAAACATTTTAAGCATCTCTGTGAAGAAGAAGAAGGAGGAGGAGGAGGAGGAAGAGGAGGAGGAGGAGGAGGAGGAAGAGGAGGAGAAGAAGAAGAAGAAGAAGAAGAAGAAGAAGAAGAAGAAGAAGAAGAAGAAGAAGAAGAAGGAGAAGAAGAAGGAGAAGAAGAAAAAGAGGAGGTGAGAAAAGGAAAGAAGAAAACTAACAAACTAGCTCCAGATGTGAGAACCCCCAAATAGAAATAAACACACACACACACACACACACACACACACACACACACACACACACACACACATGTTTATCCTCCAAAAACCTACAAATCTCATTGTAATGGTCCTTAATGAAAATGACCTAGAAGAATTTCCAGAAAAAAAGTTCAAGAGAAAAACAGATCCCCCCAAAATTAGGAATTATAGGTTGGTATCCCCCAAAATAGATGTAAAATTATCAATATAATACTTGCAAACAAACTTCAATAACACATATACAGATTATCCACACAATCAAGTTACCTTCACCCCAGAGAAACAGGAATGAAGTTGTAAAACAAATACAATATACCACATAAATTGACTTAAGCATAGAAACCACAAGATTATCTCATTAGACACAAAAAAGGCCCTTAACAGTAATCTAATATCTTTTCATGATAGGAGTTCTGGAGACTCTAGGAATACAGGGAACATATTTCAATATAATAAAGGCATTATATAGAAGACTCATAGCCAACATGAACTAAATGAAGAAAAAGCCAAAATATTTCTGTTACATACCACCTATATTACAGAAACACATCCACTCTCAGTCCACCTTCAGAGACTCAGCACCAGGAGTCACATGCAACACCAGTCACCAAATGCAGCATGTGTACCCTGTAAAAAGTCGCCTCCATCATGGCCCAGTCTCTTGTTCTATCTCTCTCCCTCTATCTCTGTTTCTATGTATCTCTCTCTCTCTCTCTCTCTCTCTCTCTCTCTCATCCCCACTAAGAGGCAACCTTTTGCTCCCCACCCCCTGCATAAATCACTTTCATGAGATCTGTTGTGTGGTGTGATTTGTACAACCTTCCTTGACCCTGATCTGCCAAAGTCTTCTTCCACCACAGAACCCTAACAATTTCCACCAAAATCAGGAGCAAGACAAAGAAATCTACTCTTCTCCCTTTTGTTCAATATAGTGCTTGAAGTCATAGCTAGAGCAATAAGACAAGAGGAGGAGGAAAAGAAGACAAATAGAGAAGGAAGAAGTCAAAGTATCCTTGTTTGCAGATGATATGATTCTACACCCTACCAAAAACTCCCACAACTGATAAATATATTCAGCAATGTAGCAGGATACAAAATTAACACACCAAAAGTAGCCTTCCTTTTTACAAACAGCAAATATACCAAGAAGTATTTGGAGAAATAATCCCATTGGTAATAGCCTAAAAATATCATAAGAAATCTAACCGTGGAAGTGAATGCCTTTTATAATGAGAATCTAAAAACAGTGAAGAAGGAAAGTGAAGAAGATAGCAGAAGATGGAACGACCTCCCATGCACATGGATTGGTAGGATTAATATCGGGAAAATGGCTATCCTACCAAAAGCAATCTGCAAATCCAGTACAATCCACACCAAAATCACAGTGCAATTCTTCACATAAATTGGAGAAAATGATCTTAAATTTCATATGGAACCTCAAAGACCCAAGATATCCACAAAAAACTGGAACAACAAAAGCCTATGGATGTATCATTGTCCCAGATTTCAAGTTATTTTACAAAGATATAGTAATAAGAGCAACATGGTACTGTCATAAAAACAGGTAAAGAATTGAAGACACATCTAACCCCACACTCCTACAGCCACCTGATTATTGGTAAAGAGTCCAAAAATATACACTGGAGAAAGAAGATCTCTTCAACAAATGGTGCTTTTCAAACTGGCTAGGTACATGTAGAAGAATGAGTCTTCTTCCTCTTCTTTCACCCTGTACAAGACCCAACTCCAAACAGATCATGGACTTCAATTTAAGACCTTGTACCTTAAATCTGTTAGAAAAAAAGCAGGGGATCTGCTTGGACTTAGGTACAGCAAAGGCCTACCTGGACAGGATCTTGTTAGCATAGGTATTAAAACCAAAAATTAACAAATAAGGTCTTGTGGAGCTAAAAAGCTATTGTATAGCAAAGGACACCATCTTTAGAGGAAAGGACCAGCCTACAGAATGGAGAAAATATCTTTACTGGCTATACATATGACATATGGTTAGTGTCTAGAATATACAAAAAAAACCTAAAACAACTAAATAAATACCAAGCAGACCAAAACCTAACAATAGAGGCATGGAATTCCTAAACAGAGAATTCTCAAAAGATAAAATACAAACTGTTGAAAAACATTCAAAAATGGTCAACATTTTTAGACATCAGGGAAATGTAAATTAAAACTACTTTGAGATTTCATCTTTCCCCAGTCAGAAAGGTCAAGATTGAAAAAAAAAATTAGGCATGGTGGGACACATCTTTCAATACTCAGGTGGCAACAGCAGCTGGATCTCTGTGAACTCAGGTTAAACCTGGACTACATAGCAAGTTCCAGGCCATCCAGAGAGGTATATAGTGAGACCTTGTCTCAAACCAAACCAAACCAAAAAAAAAAAAAAAAAAGGAAAGAAAGGAAAAAGAAAACAAATAAATGACTACTACTGCTGATGTGAATGTGGTGAAAGTGGAGTATTAATTCATTGTTCCTAAGATTGCAAAATGGTTCAGAACACTATGGAAATCAGTGTGGAGATTCCTCAAAAAGCTAGAAACAGATCTACCACATGATCCAGCCATAGGACACAATTTTGAGTGAGGTAATCCAGTCTCAGACTCAGACTCAGAAATACAAATGTCTTATGTTTTGTATCATTTATGAACGTTACTTTTGAATCTTCAAATATGTAGCTTCCATTTGGAATACCTATAGAGTCATGAACTCAGTAAGGTGCCGTGGATATATTCAAGACAGGAGAAGTAGAATGCAGTGGTGTAAAGGGGTGAAGAGAAATAACAGAACAGGAAAAGTTACATCAGTAGGGGATATGAGGGAGAAGAGAAGCTATTGACCTTGTGTAAAGGTCATAAAGAAATCTACTACTATAGATGCTTCCTAAAATGCATACATATAAAAAGAGTTTAAATGGAGTCACCCCATAATGGGGTGACATTGCCTCTACTAGACACCATGGGCTATCAAAAAACAAACCCAAACCAAACAAAAAGATAACCCAGTGTCAGAAATGGTTACTATTTTTGGAGTTGTCGACTAGTGAGGTCCCATAGTTTTCCAAACATTACAGGCTATTGTTAATGCTCTTGGTTATCCTCCAGAACTAGATAGTAAGACCTTATTGATGAAGACACCACATACTTGAGTGATAGAATATGAATAACCAAGATGGTACCCATCTAGAAGCTTCATCTCTGCTGGCTAGCTTTCAAAGTGCTGGAAGGTGCTGGAAGGAGAAAAGTAATTGTTAAAATTGCCCAGCTGTGAGCCCAGCTGTTGTGTAGCAGTTTCTGCCATGACTGAAACATTCCATCCTGTAGGGAAGCTCCCTAAGACAGAAAATAAACGACTCAAATTAGCTCCAGGAAGTCCCCAAAGCTAACTAGATTCACTAGGCTCCTCCCTCCCAAAAGTAAATAATAAAGCCTGCTGAGAGTCATTCCCAGATGAACCAAGCTGCAAAGTAGACTAAGACCAGACCAGCTGCCTCAGAGAAGAAACCAGCCAAGCTACTGAAGCCCCTGGAAAGGATACTCTCCAACCTGTTAGCCCCTGAAGGCTGTGCTACAGGTTTCCAGCTTATATGAGCTGTCACTCATGCTGGGGTGGGACTTGGTGATACTGCTGTCTTTGAGTCATTTATACTCCTATGAGGTAATTCTTCACCCACATTACTATATCCCAATAAGACTCATTGGTTCACCAAGTTGGATTTTGGTGGCATTTGTACTTTGATTTGTTGTGGGCTTCCTATCTGGAGTGAGTAGACATGTGTTCTTCCCAGGAACAGTTGTCATGCAACGTAATTGGTGCTAAACAGGGACTGGACAGAACTAAAGATGAATTGTGGAGGAATGAGGGCATGGTCCCAGCTATGGCTAGTCAGGTATGCAACTGAGGCTAAGCAGTCTCAAGGGGAGTGTATGCTAAGGACATTTCTATACAAAATCCCTTCCTGGTGGATGTGGTGACAGTTGTGTGGTTCTTGATGTAGGTAGTGAGATGTCCCACTAAGGCTGAGCCATCAGCGTTAGGACTGTCTGAGGGAGGAATGTCAGGATGGAAATCTTCATCTGTGTGATATGGAGTGGTGTGCCTGCTTGATAAATTGCATTCACCACGTGACTACAGAGATGCCCTGAAAACAGTTAAGGGTTAAGAGCAATGGTTCTCAGTATTCCTAATGCTGTGACCCTTTAATACAGTTCCTCATGTTGTGATGATCCCGACCACAAAATTATTTTCATTGCTGCTTCATAACTGTAATTTTGCTACTGTTATTAGTCACAATGAAAATATTTGATGTACAAGGTATCTGATATGTGACAACTTTGAAAGGATCATTTGACTCCAAAAGGGGTCATGACCTACAGGTTGAGAACCACTGGTTTAGAGGTCATTTTGCAGTCTTTGAGATTAGTGCACAGGGCCTGAAATAGTTGACAATTAGGAGGGGAGGTTGCTTGGCTACTGTTATCTATAGTTAGAAATGCATCTGAGGCTAAGATGGTGGCCAAGCAGGAACTGGTTTGTGTAAAGGAGGAATTGCAACATAGAGGCAGATAAACCAGCATCCTCCATGTTAATCTCTGATCTAACAAGTAATTTAGATAAATGAGAGGATGAGAGAGAAGTGGTAAAAGTGATAGAAGATACCCCACAGGTCCAAACTTTGCTAGAAAAAGAGGGAAAATCTGTGCTCTAACTTGCTGATTGAGGTCTTTACAATGGTCCAGTGAAGGAGACCAAGGTCATCAGGAAACACTCAACCATTGAGCTGTTGAATTAGGGAAGAGTTTTAAACAGACCATGAAAGAGCTGTCACAGCCTAGTCTGTGAGGCCATGGGACCTGGGAGTGGATGGGATCAATCTCTGTAGAGGCAGAAAAACTGAGTAATTTAACTACCCATCCCTCCTTAAGTCAAAGGCTGCATAACCTGAGACAGTGGGAGGGAACTCAGCTCCTGATGGACTGGCTTATCAGAGCCATTAGGAGCACTGGTTATCTCTGTCTGAGGTTCCCACAAGTAACAGGGGCTGGAGGACCACAGAAGAGGAACGGACACTACTGAGGGAAGGAACTAGTAGAAACACTGTGTTGGAATCTCAGTTCTCTAGGCCACATAGACGTGTGTTCACTGAGATGTTAAAGAAAAGGTTGGTTAAGCGGGGACCTGGAGATGGTATGGGGCTTTGGTGGCTTTGGTAGGTCAAAGTCTTTATAAAGTAGGAAAGGCCTTGGCTGATCCCAGTGGCTTAGAACAGCATGTAAAGAGTGTCCAAAAAGTAAAAGAGCAGCCGAAAGGAGATGAGAAAAGAAAAAGGCAAAACAGGGGCAAAGTTCTGGTTGGATTACTTGACAAATGTGGCAAGATTTGTGGTGAGCTGGAGTTCCCGAGGAAAAAACTGTAGAAAGCTGAATTCTGTGCTAAGGAGCTTTGGAGACTTTGGAGCCAGAAGAGCAGTTTCACAGAAAACAGAACAACACAAGGGAAGAAGATCGAGCCTGTTCCTGGGGTGGGTAATTACACCCACAGTCTAAGGAGGGGACTCTAGCAGAAGGTTGTGCTAGGGGTGTAGATGGTTTCCCCAGCCAGGAACTCTCCCAACAGCTGGAAATGGTGAATGAGGCGGCAACAGCTACAGCTACAAACCAGGATCTCTTGGACCCAGTGATCCAGAAGGTGCAGCAGGAGCAAGCAGGGACATGTTCTCCCTTGATCCTGAGTGATAGGTCGACCAGTTAAGTCTGGCCCACCAAGTTCATCTGGCATGGAGAAATGTGGGGAGGCTCCATGGAAGAGCTCCAGGATATGGAAACATAATGGCTCAGAGAGAATGACTTTGAATTACAGAGAGCTAATTAAGTTAGCACCTCCCATCCATACTTTTGTACCAAACCTTGGCTGGTGGAGGAAACAATTGATATAATTGGATGGGGCCTTTCCATGTTATATTAGACCTTGTTTATGTTCAACTGCAGTATATTCTTAGTTGTGAACTTCTGAGATCACTTTACAATTTCTCAGAACATACGACAACAGACTTTCAGAGTGCTTCACTGTGGTGGTTTGAATAAGAGCTCCCACAGGCTCACATATTTGAATGCTTGGTCATTAGGGAATGGCACTACTTGAGAGGGATTAGGAGGTGTGGACTTCTTGGAACAGTCATGACCCTGTTGGAGGAAGTGTTCTCTCCTCTAATAGCCTTCAACTACCAATAGCATCTCAGATAGGGGGTGGGGGTCTCATGAGGGCTTCCCCACCAGCTCATGCTGGACTATTGGCTAGCTTGATCTAGAACAAATCTTATGCAGGTAGCCACAGCTGCTGTGAGTTCTCCAGCTCTGTCCTGTCCAGAAGATACTATCTCCCAGCAGTCCCCATCTTCCAGCTCTTAGAGATTTTTGGTGACACATTTTCTAAATCAAACGATGAGGTCCTGATCTTATTTCTTCTTGTTGTTTTGGCAGAATGCAAAAGGGAAGGATGAGGAGGAACTCCTTAGCAAAAAGAAACCAACTGTGGATAATTTAGAAGACTTTTTTCAGCTTATCCTGATGGTGCAGCCTTGGAAACAGGACCCGAGTTATGGCCAGACAATCACGTGCTTAGCAGAAGAGGTGTGTAGCCTGTGGAGCCAAATACTTTAGAAGAAATGCTGCTGGCATGATGAAAGGGACAGAGGAGGGAGGAAGAAAGGGTGTGGAGGTTCTCAGACTCCACAGGCAAGGGTTGGACAGGGAATGATGTTTGGCTGAGGAAGAGTTACTTCAAGGGTAGTAGACCAGCCAATGTTATCGTGGCTGTGACAAAATGCCTGATGGTGCAATGTAAAGAAGGAAAGAAGGCTTTGCCTTGGCCACAGTTTGATGGTCCAGTCCGTCATGGTGGGGAAGGCATGGTGGCAGCTGGCTGCATCACATTCTCAGTCAGGAAGCAGAGAGAGACGAATACTAGTATTGGACCCACTTTCTTCTTTTTATTTAGCTCAAAACCCTAACCACTCACAATTAAGGTGGGCCTTCTCACCTCAATAAAACTAATTTAGATAATCCCTCAGAGACATGTCCTGAGGTAACTTGATCTAGATAATCCTTCATTGGTTGCCAGAGGCTTGTCTCATAGTGACTCTGGATCCTGTCAAGTTGATAATATTATCATCCCAGATATTTATGTTGAGGAAGTACGTCTACTGAGTCATCAGCCACTAGGCCTCATCTTACATCTCACGTGGTGTGCATGAGGACCCTTTGTCTTGTGGCTTCAGCTTGCTAAGTCAGCCTTGGTTTGATTCCGTTGTCTCTGCACTGGGCTCCTAGACATTTTTCAGTTTGCTAAGTAGGTTTTATCATGGTTCCCTTCTCACTGATAACCTTGGTGGAGTCAGCCCATGCCTGCTCATCTTCTCTTTACTCTCTTTTACATTTCCAGTTTAGATTGTGCTATTTAAAAATGTCGCTCATCATAAGAAGGGGGTTCAGGGTAGAACATGGAAATAGACACTCCAAAGCTTATTGTTGAAGCCACCTTCACAGATCATGGGTTTACGATTCCCACTAGACTGCTATCTTCCTGGACAAATGTCATCGCAAAGAATTAATGGAATTAGAATTAGGACCATCTTACTGTTTCTGTTTAAGTGCTTACTTAGCTCTGAACTGAAGAAAGTGATCTTCTGGCTTTATTGCTGCTCTTTTTTGGCTTGTCTGCTAGAGGTGGATCATGTCTGGGCTGTATTTCAAGAGGGACAGTCATCATTGCACAGCTGGAACATGAAGTATGTGAATATCACATTCCTTCTGAGCTGCGTCTCATTGGGTTGTCTGTGTCTAAATCTCGCCTCCTCCAGGTTGCACTCCAAGTTGTCTTGACCTGTTCCCTCATTATACACTGACTGAATTCTTCTTTTCTCTCCAAATGACTTGCTTCCATCAGGCATACCTTAGGCGTCCTGTGTCTGCTCTGGGGAAGACTTGGCTGAAAAAAAAAATTGTTCACTTGTCACATACCTTAGAAAAAATAAATATGATTTGTGAGGTTCTTCCAGGGGCAGGTTTGATTGGATTGGAATCAAATATCTTTCAAACAAAATTCTGATTGGACAATTTCTTCTCTGAGAGACTTTGGCTAAAGTTAACGAGGAACAAGACTAACTTAAACAAAACACCAGGTTCACCTTCCTGGTAAATCTGCCATGTTGTCTGCTAGTGGTGTCCTGTTATTGGTTTTTCCCTCTCACTCCTCATCTTCTGTCCTCTTCCTTCCTCAGCTCCACCAACTCATGCTCCCACTTTCTCTCATCTGTCAGCAGCCACCCTAATGTCCTTAATGTCAATTTCTCTGCCACCATGAATGGAGTATGCAGGCAGATGAAGAAGTGAAACTGAGAAACTAAACTGACGAGAACATTTTTTTCTATAAGAAGCTGGGGCCAGCAAGTAACATAACCATGTTCAGAATTGTTTTGAAGGCATGTGACCCAGTGTAGCTGATGACAGATTGTGTGCAGACTTCAGAAGCTAAGTGTCAAATGATCAGAGTGGGCTGGAGAGGAACCTGCAGAATGCGCCCTTCTCAAGGGTCAAGGAAAAAAAAATCACAAATGCATGTCAAAATCATTCTGATGATGGAATTATAATTTACTCATGTAAACACAACAGATGCCTGCAAGAGATTTTCAAGACAGACTAGGGCATACTTTCTGACCATATTCATAAGAACTCTGTCACAAGTTATTATTTCATTTCAGTTTTGTTGTTGGATTTAAATCTGAAATTGGAGACCTAATTCAAAAATGGAAATAATAATGGCAGATAGCCTATGTTTTTTGAACTACTCCTGGAAGAACATCTTTTTTCTCAAATTTTAGAATAAGACAAAACTTATAAGTGAATATTCTACAGATTAAACAGGTAAATAGACCATTTCTCAATCAACTAATTACTGATCATGATAGCCATCCATATTATAAGGAGAGGCAAAGTCAGCCACTTAGCGGAAGCTATTGCATATAGAATAGTGCGGGTTAAAATAGATCAAATGTGTTGACCATAGGTCTATGAGCTACATGGGGGCACTATGAGAGACACAGGGACCTTAGGTTGCTCTCCAGAACTAATGTCAAAAAGATCTGGGTGTAGTGGCATGTGCTTGGAATCCCAGTGCTGTAGAAAAGGGGATAAGCAGAACTCTCAGACTTCCAGCCTTTTAGTGAGCTCCAGTTCAGTGAGGGACCCAGTCTCAAAAACCAAGATCAGGCATCTCCTGACATTTCTAGTATCCTGAAGTCTCTATTGCAGTGTAGACTTCATCTTTGTGTCTTCCCATAATGGTCTCTCAGGGCCTCCTTGCAGGGACTCCAATACAGCCACAGATTTCCTGGTCTCAGCTGCTGTGTTGGTTTGAATGAAAAATGTCCCCCATAGGCTTATTTATTTGAACATTTGTTTGGGGAGGTGATGGAATTTTGAAGACACAGAGCCTTGCTAGATGAAGTATGTCCATTCTATCACAGTGACAAAATGGTAACTCTGGTGATTTGAATGACAATAACCCTCATAGGCTCATATGTTTGAATACTTGGTCTCCAGTTAGTGAAACTGTTTGGAAAGGATTAGGAAGTGTGGCCTTGTTGGAGAAAATGTGTCGCTGTAGGCAGATTTGAGGTTTCAAAAGGCTCCCACCATTAATAACGTATTCTCTCTTTGCCTCCTACTTGTGGATCAAGATGTGAACTCTCAGCTGTTCTTGCAAATATGCCTTTCCTCCACCATCACTGGTGCTAGTCCCCTGAGACTGTAGATCCAATTAAACACTTTCTTTTTATAACTTGCCTTGGTCATCATGTTTTGCACAGTCATAGAAAAATAGCTAACACAGGAGGTGGAATGTGGTAGCTTGAGTGAAAATTTCTCCTATGGGCTCATGTATTTGAACACTTACCAATGTTTTCCAGTTAAGGTTCCATTTGTGGAGGAAATACACAACTGTGTGCAGGCTTTGAGTATTTATAAGCCTCTTCTAATTTTCAGTTTTCTCTGTGATTTCCATGTGTCATTGGTGGTGTGATCTCTCAGCTGCTGGCTCTGTCCTCTGCTGTCAGCCTTCTTCACCGTTATAGACTCTCCCTCTAGAATCACAAACCAGAATAAACTCTTTCTGCCATAAATTCCATTTGGTCATGCTGTTTCATCATAGCAAAGAAAAGTAACTAACAAAGCTATTTTCTGAAACCATGAAGCAGGACTCCAAAACCCGTCACTCTTGAATTTTTTATGCCTGCAAAACCAGTACTATGTGGATGCTGCTGCGGAGTTCTGTTGCTGGGTTAAGACATAGTCTGCCTCGTTTGGATCACAGCTGTGTTTGCTTCTGTGCGTTGGCCCTGGTACAACCTTCTGAGGCAGTTGCCTTGAG
>CABHPQ010121032.1:0-10939 GCA_902168405.1 Peromyscus aztecus | reverse complement strand
TCCTTTGTTTCAGCTATTATGCTCTTGAAAACCTGTGAACAGATCTCCAGACATTAAGGTTAAAAGAATTTAAGGTAGCTGGGCTACCAGGACTCAAATGTTTTTCTTAATCATTAACCTAAACTACAGTCTATAAGCCTCCTCAATTGAACTTCATGTGTTTTAGTTGTGTGATACTTCCTTGTTTTATTTTTATCATCAAAACTCTACTTAAACTAAGCTTATCGTTATAAACTGGACAGTACAGATTAGGAAGACATCATCTTCATAAAAATTCCACAGGTAAAAATTCCCAGTAGAACAGGATGTTTCCATGAGATAAGCACACTACATTACAGGCAGTGGGGATCTCCCCACAGTCACTCACACCATGCCAGACAACAGAAAATGATAGCAGCAGAAAATCCATGAAGGCACAGCAGAAACAAAAGACATTCTGGAGTCTGTGATCTCTGGGCCTTGTCTAACTGAGACTTACCCAGCAGGGATTTGACTCCTGGTACACTCGCACCCTGAAGTCAACTGCTATCTGCTGCTCCTCTGACATGACCACTGACATTAAAAACTCCTGGCACAAAGCCAGGAAATCTGGGATATTATGGAGAGATCAAATCTAAACATTGGAATAGGAGAAGAAACTCAGGTAAAAGGCTCAGGAAATACTCAAACAAAATCATTCCAGGAAATTTCCCTATCCTAAAGAAGGAAGTATCTAAAAGGTAAAAGAAGTAAGAAGAACACTAAGTAGACTGGACCTGAAAATAATTTCCCCTTGTTACATAATAACCAAAACAATTAATGTATAAAACAAAGAAAGAATATTAAAAGCTGAAATGGAAAATAATTAATTAATAAACATATAATGGCAGAGTCTAACACCTGACTTCTCTCTGAAGGCTCTGTCAGAATATGATGGGCAGATGTTGTAAAAATTCAAAGGGACCTTTGATGACAACCCAGACTACTATAACTAGCAAATTTTCAGTCACCATAAATGGACAAAAAAAGGTATTGAATGACAAAACTAAATTTTAGCAATAATTGTCTACAAATATTGCCCTACAGAAGATTACTAGAGAAATAATATAACCTAAAAGGTTAGTCACACCCTTGAAATTACAGGGAATAAATTATTTCAGACACGCAAATCAAAAGTATTAAAACACAGACACACACACACACACACATACACACATACACACTGCCAGCACTACTAATATCACCACGACAACAATAACAATAGCAACAACAGCAAAATAACAAGACTTCAGGTAAAACAAACAGAACTATATATTCCAAGCAAATGGACCTAAGTGGCATGCTGGTGTAGCCATTTTAATATCTTATAAAATACATCTCAAAGAAAAATTAATGAGAAGATATAGGAAAGGATGACACGTACTCCTCAAAGAAATACTCCACCTGAAGGACATTGAAATTCTTAATATCTATGCACTAAAATTAAAGACACACAAGTACATAAACAAAACAATCTATGAGTGGGGACAATAGAGGGTAGGGGATGGGAGTTTAGAACATAAGGGAATGGGATGGTCAAGCTGGACCAGGGATGGAGTGGGAAAGCAATGAAAGAGAAACCATGATAGAAGAAGACATCATGGGGATAGGGAGAAACCAGGAGCTAGGGAAGCTCCAAGGATTCCACAAAGGTGACTCCACCTTAGACTACTAGCAATAGTGGAGAAGGTACCTGAACTAGCCTACCCCGGTAATCAAATTGGTGAATACCCTAACTTTCATCATAGAGCCTTCTTCCAGTAAATGATGGAAGCAGATGGAGAGATCCACAGCCAAGTACCAGAACTAGCTCCAGTAGTTCAAAGAGAGTGAAGAGGAATTCTGTGATCAAGGGGCATGAAGATCCTGATGGGGAAATGTACAGAGACAACCAAAACAAAATAATGGGATCTCATGAACTGTGGGTCAATAGCTGTGGAGCCTCCATGGGACTTGACTAGGCCTTCTGCATAGGCAAGACAATTATGTAGTTTGATGTGCTTAAGGGGCCCCAGACAGTGGGATCAGGATCCATCCCTGGTGCATGAGCAGGCTTTTTGGAACACACCTCTTATGCTGGGACAACTTACATAACCTTGGTGAGGCGGGGGGGCTTGGACCTGCCTCAACAGAGTGTATCTGTCTCTGCTGACATACCATGAGGGGCCTTGCCTTGGAGGAGGTGGAAATGGGGTGTGGGTAGTGGGGAACTGTTGTGGGATGAGAGGAGAAAGGGGAGAGGAATATGTGGTTGGTATGAAAATGAATAGAAAATTTCTTAATAATAAAAAATGAAAAAAAATCTACATCTTAAATGAAATATTGATGCTGAACCCCTGATAATGGAAGACTTCAATGCCCTACTCTCATCAAGGGACCTGCCCTGCAGACAAACATTTAGCAGAAAAATACTGAAACTTGCTGACATTAAAAACCAAATAAGCCTAAGAGTTATTTTCTGAACATTTCACTCAAACATGCACAAAAAATATCTTCTTCACAGCAGCTGATCAAAATTTTCCAAAATTGACTATGTGCTCAGATGCAAAGCATGTCTCTACAGATATAAGAGGAATGGAAACAGTGTCCTGCATTCTACTTGACCACCATGTTTACATCTAGAATCAACAACAACAGAAACAGGAGAAAGTTTACAAACTATGGAAATTAGAGACTCGTTATTGAATGAAAACTGAGTTAAGACAGAAATTAAAGACTTTCTAAAATTGAATGAAAATGAATACAAAGCATACCCAAAATGGATATGGGAAACAGTGAAGGCAATTCTGAGAGGACAGTTCATAGCACTAAATGTCTACATGAAGAAAGTAGAGATATCTCATAGTACTAACACAGCAGCACACATGAAATCGGTAGAATAAACGAAGAAATTACATCCAAAATTAGACATCAGGAAATAACTGAACTCGGGCTTAAATCCATAAATTAGAAACAAAAACAAATATAAATCCCGGAATCAATGAAACAAGAGTTGGTTCCTTGAGAAAACCAGTAAGATTGAAAGAACCTTGTACAAATTAATTAAAATTGGTGAGAAAAAATCCCAAAATAGCAAAATTAAAAATGAAGAAGAGGACATAACAACAGACTCCGGGGAAATCCAGAGAATCATAAGGACATATTTCAATACACTGACTCCACTTAACTTGGACATGTAAAAGATATGGATGATTTTCTCAATATATACCACTTACCAAAGTTAAGTCAAGATCAGATAAACAATTTTAAAAATCTATAATTCTTTGTGTAATAGAAGCACTCATTTGAGCTCTCCCAACCAAAAATAAACCCAAAAAACAAAAAACAAAAAAAACCCTCAAGACTAGATGGTTTTAGTTCAGAATTTTATTAGAGTTTCAAAGAAGACCTATCATAAATAATCCTCAAATTATTTCACAAAATGTAAAAAGAGGAACATTGTCCAACTCATTGTCCACACCAAATAAGGACCCAACAAATAAAGACTATTACAAAGCAATTTCCCTCATGAACATGGATCAAAATTTCTCAATATATTACAAGCAAATGGATCCAAGTACACATCAAAATGTTCATTCACCATGATCATCTGTTTCACCCTAGAGATGCAGGGATGCTTCAACAGAAGAAAATCAGTAAATGTAATCCAAATGAAATGAAAGAAAAAAACCCACAGAATCATCTCATTGAGTGCAGAAAAGTCCTTTGACAAAATTCAACACCACATTATGGAAGAAGTACTGGAGAAATCAGAGATACAAGAGATATACCTCAGCATGATAAAGGCAGTTTACAGCCAGCCCATCACCAACATGAACTTAAATAGAGAGAAATCATAATAACTCCACGAAAATCAGGAACAAAAAAGGTAACTCTATGTTGAAATTGGATATGATGCTTTTGCTTCATCTTACTATATTTTAGGTTGTCATGTTTGGTTGCTTTCTCCTACTAGCCTGTTCCTTTCTAATGAGAGACAAAAAGGGAGTGCATCCAGGGAGGAGGAGAGGTCAGAAGGAACAAGCAGGAGTTAGAAGGAGGGGAAATTATAATCAGGATATATTGTATGAGAAATGAATCTATTTTCTATAAAAAGAAAGGGTTAAAATAAAAATAAAATAAATATGGGATTTTGTGCCCACCTCCCAGTGCCATACTAGAATTTTTTTTCTCACTTAAGCATTTACAGGTCTTGTGAATACTGTAACAATCACTATAACTTCATATGTTCACTTGCCTTGTGGTGTTTGGAAAACAATGTGTCCCTCAGGCTATCCACCCTCTCTGGCTTTTACAATCTTTCTACAGACCTTCACCAAAGATCTCTATGTTTAGTGGGGATGAATATGTTGTTTTTCCCATCTATGGCTGTGAGCTTCACAGTCTCCTATTGTCTGCAACATTCTGTTTGAACTGTCATCTACTTCAAAAAGGACTTTCTCTGGTGAGAATTGAGAGATGCAGTAATCTATGGTATATCAATCATTAACTGTGCCTTGTTTTAATATTGTGTCAATTGGACAGAATACCGGCATTCATTTCTCCCCTAGAGTCTACGACTGATCTAGGTACAGAAATTTAGTCATGTTTATATTTCCAATCATGTGTTCCATACCCTGGGATGGATCTTAGATCCAATAAGAAAATGGTTGGTTAAAAACACAACTTTCTGTCCATTTACCCCCACAAAGGCCCGTTTTTACTGTACCTATCATGTTTCACAGCTGGGTGAATGTGATGACTGTTTCTTTTATTAGATGATTCATAGATTCCCAGCACAATGAAATCAAACCAGAGCAGATGCCGCTTTCAGATGGGTAAAAACTTGCCTTCTCTATATATTCTGATTCAGGATGTGGTGCCTTCAGCAATGGGGTCTTACTGTCAAATTATGGAGGATCTAATCCTGTATCATCCCAATATATATGCTAGATAATGGATGTGAAATATGTATCGTGTTTTACCTTCAGATTATGACACATTTGGCTTAATTCTGGTCCCCAGTTCTATCCATTTTTTCCTGCAGTTATTATGAGCATTTACTTCCTTACAGGTGAATAAATCTTCATCATGTTAGCCTGTATATCCAAATACATGTACATAAGATGAATTTTCTTTATTCAGTAACATCTCAGTAGGCATATGAGACATTCTTTCTGTTTTAAACAGTGCCAAAAATAAAAATAGTTGTGTATCTAGGTGGTGTGGTATGTTGATTGAGATAAACAGAAATCCAACTGCTTTTTCAGGAGGCATGTGTATTTTTCAGTGATACTGCTTGTTTGTGTGTTGCACAAGTTTCTCCTTGTGCTTTTACAAATATATGTACCTGACCATCTCTCTCTCTCTGTCTCTTTCTCTTTCCTCTTTCTCTCCAATTTTTTTTTGAATTTTTTTTACCCATAAGAATATTCATCATTACCATGACTACAAAATGCCCTAAGTTGTGCACTAGTGCCAGGAGCCACTATGCTAACCTTGGTATGGTTTATGTTTCTAATTGGACTCATTATCATGCTGTTACAATTCTTTAGATAGTAGATATAAGCACCTGTTAGATATATAACATGAATAAATATAAGGTTCTTAATTAAGGTAATTAATTTTTAGGCACACAGTGGCTTGGATTGTGGTCATATACATTGTAAAGTATTTTCAAACTTGTCACATTCAATATTTTTGTTTGATTTTTCTCCACATGTTTATGTACTGTCTCTCAAGTCCAGGTCAGTGTATAACAATAAAAGATTCTCTTCTACCATGACTTGTGTGCTGGGATCAAACTCAGCTTTTCAAAATCATCAGAAGGATCTTCAACTGACTGAGCAAGCTTGGTGAGCCTTATGGTAATTATATTTATATCTGCTGGCTAATATTCTTCCCCCAAACCTCAAAATGTCACTTTCAATAGATATGAAACAGAGGATTTACTCTTACAATTACTGAATATGTGATTGACTTGGTATCTCAATGTGGATTATAGTAAGACATTTCTTACATTAATAGCATCATAAAAAAACATGTATCATAGAAATATATCCTTGATGACTTGTATTATATATATATATATATGTACATATATATCCTCTTATAATAACTTTCTGCATAAAAAGCATAAATATTTGCTTCAGGTATTTATGAAATACTTTAGAGTTTGACATTTTTTCCTTTGATTTTTGAAATATTTATATTTCAAATAGAAATGCATGCCAACTTCCAGATTTACCAACATTCATCCTTCTTGTGTTACTAATATAAATGAAAACTTAAGTATCATTTGATAAAGATAAATTGTTATTATGAACACACATAATCTTTAAGACATATGCATTATACTTTTCTGGCATAGATAAACAAATATAAAATTAAACATGCTTTTTCTCTACAGTATACACTTTTTTGGTAGATGAGCTGGAATGGAGGACAAAGTAAGGAGTGGGAAGGGAGAGGGAGCTGTGGGAGAGAACACATGGAGAGACAACCAAAATTAAAGACTACTTGAGGGCTAGTATGAGTATGGAAACTTCTTATAGTAAAAACTCCCATATGTATATAAATATATATATATATATATATATATATATGTAGGAGATCTAAAGGAAGTTGTCATATAAAGGCAGTGGCCATCTCTTGTCACCAAATGAAGATTTTAGAATAGGATTGGGTTATATCTAACTGGGTTCTTGTTCCAAGAGACTCCATGGGAATCCCCAAACAACCCAGGCTATTGCCAAGACAAGTTTATTCTCCTTAAACTGATAACTGATAACAAGGCCTCATTGCTGAACACAACACCTACTCAACTTATTGAAGATGGGAATGTTAAATAGGTGCCTATGTAGAATATTCACCCTTACTGTATGGCATCTTTTGTAGAGAAAATTACTCTGCTTGGTGCCAAAAGAGAAGTGTAAACAGAAATTTAGTCACATACCCTTTATCTACAATGGTGTACTGCCTGCAAGATATGCTAGGGTAATGAAGACACAATGCTTATGGGAGTCACCAGCTTTAAAGAGATTTAACTTAAAGCCCACACCACAATCCATACCCAACACTGACTGGATGAGCAAGATCCTGAGATTAGATTGCCTAGGGATCTATAGTAAAAGCAAATAATACTGGCCTAAAAAAAAATAATAATATGTATTTTGTCTTTTATTATATAATATATTATATTAATTAGATAATATAAAACTAAATATGAAATTAAATAAAATTTTCTAATATAATGTATTTTACATTTTACCTATTGATATATTTATAGACATGAAGAATATAAATATGTATATATGTGTGTGTGTGTGTGTGTGTGTATGCGTGTGTATGTATGTAATGATAAAATAGCTCTTAATGATACTCTGTTATACTCAGATCAAGGCCTTATTCAGCGATCATCAGAGAAGTTTCCTCCTACAGCAGACTGGAACAAATATATATGACCCCCCTTATATTACACAAAAATGAGACATTGTAACAATCAGCCTTAAATGGGATGTCTCCATCAAATCCCTTCCCTTGGAGCTCAGGTAACCACATGTATGAGGGGGAAGAAAGTGTAAGAGCCTGTGAAGAATGATGAGAAAAATTTATGACTCTAAACATATATGATCAAACTCATATGAACTCACAGTTACTACACAAGCATACACAGGGCTTGCACAGGTCTGCACTAGGTCCCCTTGATTGCATTGTAGCTTCCAGTTTAGTGTTTTTATTTGATTTCTGCTGCAAGCTGAAAAAATATGTGCTGTAGAAATTTATCTGATTATGGCAAAGCAATACCTAAAAGAGTTAAGAGCTCTTCCAGAGGATGAGGCCAAGGCTCAAGGAGTCTTGATGATATTGGTTTTTTTATTAGCCATTTCCTGCTATGAATTCCCAAGTGCTATTATATCTTTTCCATCATTTATTGAGCACCATTTCCCCTCTACTAAAAGAATATTTAGATAACTTTCTGTGCAGTAACGTGGTCAGGATCCCTAATTTCAGGCCTTTCTGTAATTATCATCATTAGCATCATCTGGCCAGGGCCATTCCCAGACAGACAAAAGTATCTTATCAGTAGAGTTAAGCGTCCAGACTATCTGTTTGAGAAGGCCTAGCAGATGTGCTAATTAAGCTTAACTTTCTCCCTTTCCAAAGTCTTATTTCTAGTTTTTGATCTACCTTTAACTACTAACACAGAAATAAAGGGTTTCTACTTACAGGTACATCAAGTTGATTCAGACTTCCCAGCCAAGGAGTTCACTCCCCTGCCCTGCCAGAAAATGACAGTAGCCAGAAAGCTTGGACAGATAGGGGGCCAAGGAAAATATGGCAGTTTTATTTTCATTTATCACTGGTAGACTCCTAACACTTTAACTAACTACTTCTTTTTTTTTTGTAATACACCATATAAACAAACTGAAAGAAAAAAACGACTTCTAAGAATATAGTTGAACACATACAATCCCTTTTGGTCAGATATTAACTGAATTTAGCCCTCAGTTAATTCTATTCCCCATTAGTCACTTCCCTTTTGGGTTGCATATGGTGGCTGGCAATTACTACTCTTTTGTGTGGCTCCTATTGCCCCTCCTTTTGATCCTGAGGTAATTCAAGCCTGGGGACCTTGCCTTATCCAGAGCATTGCTATTGAATGAATACATAACTGTAAACATCAGAGACTTGAGAACAATATTTTACTGGAGAACTAGATGGAGAGCAAGAAGGATGAGATGGAAAATGAGGAAGAACCAAATGCCAAGATCTAGGTGGATAAGAACAAGATGAGAAAGACCTAGGTGGGACAGAACTAACAGGAATTAAGATAGCATTTAGAGGGAACAGCAGAAAGAGGGAGAGAGTATCTGGCAAGAAAGGAGCAATTTATGAGAGCAGAAAAGAAACTGTGTAGAGAGAGAACTGACTCCAAAGAATAAAGTGTATGGACTAAAGGGTTTCGTGTATATAGATTTATTAGGGTATCCCACAGATTAATCAGTCACCGGCAGCATCTCTTCTGAAACTCTGAGTGAAGGTTATCAAGGGACCCAAAAGCTTTCAATAGATTTCTAAATTTAAAAACTATCGAGTCTCTGATTCTTGTGCCATCTCTGGGGCACTTTACCTTCTTTCAGTTTGTCTTCTTCAACTTTGATGTGACAGTTTTGCTTGATCTCATTATATTTTATTTTATGTAAATGAATGGATGGTGGAATGAATGAATGAATGAATGAATGAATGACTAAAATCCTTTCCACTAACACAAATATTAAATATGAACTCTTTTTTAACCTGTTGTGATAGTGAAATTGAGTTTTCTCCTATAGAGTGACAGTATGTATATCAACCACTGTAGGGTAGGCCTCGTGTTCAGGAGATGTTGATCAATATATAATAAACTCCACAGTTTTGAGTGTGTGATCTTATTAGGTTATAGTTTGGTGGGTTTTTGTTTTTTGCTGGTGTTGTTTTATTTTCTTCTTTTGGGTTTTGGGTGTTTTCTTTTACTGAGCTTCTGTTTGTTTTTTGAGACTGAACTTGAATTTGGAGGATAGGGAGGAGAGGATCTGGAAGGAAGTGAGAGAGGGGATGAATATGAATGAAATACATTTCAATTTAAAATTGTTTTACATTATAAAAATATAAAAAGAATTAAAATAACATGAAAAAATTGCACTATACTCAACAATACTCTTTTTTTCTTTCATCTATCTGTCTGTCTCTCTCTCTCTCTCTCTCTCTGTTTCTTTCTGTGTGTGTGTGTCTCTCTCTCTATTCATTTGCATTACATCTACCAAAAGATATTGGTGACAAGTACTTCTTTAACATTGCAATGATGTTTGAGTTCTCAGACTATAAACATATTAATTAAATTCACATCTGTAATGTTTATATCTGCAGATCAAGCATTTCTTTTTTTTTTTTTTTGGTTTTTTGAGACAGGGTTTCTCTTTGTAGCTTTGTGCCTTTCCTGGATCTCCCTCTGTAGACCAGGATGGCCTCAAACTCACAGAGATATGCCTGCCTCTGCCTCTCGAGTGCTGGGAATAAAGGCATGTGCCCCCACTGCCCAGCAATCATTTCATTATTGCAGCAGAATTTTGCAAATACATCAGTGCATGGATCCAAAGAAAGAAAGGTATGTCCAGCAGAAAATAACTGTTAAGTATTCTCTCTAACTACTTCTGTCTTTATGAGAGGTAATGGGGGATGAAGCTTATAAAAACACACAGTACTATTTATTTCTTTGTTTTAGAGAGATTTTAGACCATTGTATGAAAAAACAAATAGTAGTAGGTCTGCTGAATAGACTAATAAGAACTTATAATATCCACTACTGACACAGTTGAGGATGAGGGTACAGAAAATGCACTGTATTAGTCTGGATTCTTAAAGTAAGACAGCACAGAGAATGAGTACACATATGTGTATATTTATGGGATTTATGAGATAGGTTTCCATGTTGTGTTCCAGGCTGGTCAGCAGTGGAAATAGATATCTCACACTGGGGAGACTGAAAATCCAGTAGTTCAATTCAAGAGACTAGATGTCTCAGCAGTCCAAATCTGGTGTTGTCGTCTGTGAAGATTCCTGGAGAGATGCTGATTGTCATTCTGTGTTGAAATTATAAAGATCCTGGAACTAACATCAGTGAACTAATTTCAGAGCAGCAGTAGAGATTGACTTGGTAGATGAGTGAGGACATATCTCTAAAAATTGTATTTTTTTTGTCCTATACAATTTGTGTGGTCTGTTACCAGAAAATGACGCCCATGTCTATGGTAGGTCTTTCTGCTTCCAGTAATCTCATTAAGAAAATATGTTACAGGATTTCTAATAGCTTGTTAGATTATTCCTGACACAATACAGTTGTAAACAGAGGTTAGCCAATCAAAATCCACCCAACATCAACATGACACACACTCAAATCTCT
>CABHPQ010121031.1:0-11597 GCA_902168405.1 Peromyscus aztecus | reverse complement strand
TCCCAAACCACATGATCTCTACATGAATACTACATAACTGAGCCACATCCACAGAACCCAACAGTCAATATTAAAAAAAGAAAAAAGAAAGAAAGAAAAAAGATAAAATTGGGGGACGCTGGTGAGAGAGCTCAGTGGATAAAGTTGCTTTGCTGCCAAACTGGGTGACTTGAATTCAGTCTCCAGAACCCACATGGTAGAAGGAGAGAATATATTCTTGAAAGTTGTTCTCTGACAACCACAGGTGTTTGAGTGAGCATGCACAACAAAATAAACAGAGAAAAATGACTGGGAGACTCTAGGCCTGTGGGCTAAAGACAGATGCTCCAATTTTACAAAGGAACTTTGGATAACTGTCCAGGCTGCCAGCTGTCTCTGTCTACTCTTGCAAGATTCCTGAAAGTTGCTTGCATCCTTCTCCCATTTCTCAAGTAATATTATATCCTTCTGGGGCCTTTGATGTAGTTGAAGACTAGATAGTTATAATTTCCTCAGTTATGATAAAAGATAAGTTAGATATGAAACCTTAGACTCACAAATGTAAGATAGATAGGATATCTTCTTTAATTTTGCCAAATACAAATAGACTGGATATTATGGCTATAATTCTTGCTTGATAATTATTTTGTTATATATAATTTTACTATGTGAAAGTTAAAACTTCCTTTTTGAAAAAAAAGAAAAAGGGAAGTGCTGTGGATTTCACTCTGTATAAATAAAATGCTGACTGGCATTTCCAGCCAGGTAGGAAGTATAGGCAGGGACATGCAGAGAAGAGAATTCTGGGAACAGGAAGGCTGAGTCAGGAGATGCTGCCAGCAGCTGCCATGAGTACCAACATGTAAGATACTGGTAAGCCACGAGCCATGTGGCAAGGTATAGATTTATAGAAATGGGTTAATTTAAGATGTAAGACCTAGATAGCTAGAAGCCTGAGTCATTAGGCCAAACAATTTAAATAATATAAGAGTCTGTGTGTTTATTTTACAAGTGGGCTGCGGGACTGCCGGGGCTATATAATAAAATATTTAAAAATTCTTTCATATTTTTATAGTATGTCTGTGGCTTCATTTTTAAAAGCCTTTGATCTTAGTGAGATATTTGATTGTTTATTTTTGAGGTACTACGGATTGCACCCAGGATTTGCTTGTTAGGTACACATTCTATCCCCAGGCTACCCAGCCCCAGCCCTAGCAGTCAGTATCTTAAAAGCAGCTCCTCCATTAATCCTAGTATGCAGCCATGGTGGAGACTAACAACTGAGGTTGATTCTCAGCTTCATTTAATAATGAATTTTATGTCAATGATTTCTTTTAAATTTAAGAAGTATTGATTCAATCCAGGTGTGGTGACACTTGCCTTTATCCCAGCACTTGGGAATCAAAGGCAGGCAGATCTCTGAGTTTGAGGTTAGCCTGGTCTACAGAGTGAGTTTCAGGACAGCCAGGGATAGATAGTGAGACCTTTTCTCAATGGTAATAGATATGGACCTATTTGCATTCTTCTACATGTTTCTAACAACCAGTTATGCCAGCACCATTTGTTGAAGATGCTTTCTTTTATCCATTCTACAGTTTTGGCTTCTTTGTCAAAAATCAGGTGTTCATAGGTGTGTGGATTAATATCAGGGTCTTCATTTCAATTCCATTGATTCACATGTCAGTTTTTATGCCAATACCAAGCTATTTTTATTAATATAGCTCTATAGTACAGCTTGAAGTCAGGGATGATGATGCCTCCAGAAGTTTTAGCTCTCCTGGGTTTTTTGTTTTTCCATATGAAGTTGAGTATTGCTGTGGGATGTTCTGTATGGCAAATGTGTTGCTAATAAAACACTGATTGGCCTGTGGCTAGGCAGGAAGTGTAGGCGGGACTAACAGAGAGAATAAAGAGAACAGGAAGGCAGAGGGAGGCTCTGCCAGCCGCCACCAGGACAAGCAGCTTGTAAAGATGCCGGTAAGCCACGAGCCATGTGGCAAGGTATAGATTTATAGAAATGGATTGATATAAGATATAAGGACAGTTAGCAAGAAGCCTGCCACGGCCATACAGTTTGTAAGCAATGTAAGTCTCTGTGTTTACTTGTTTGGGTCTGAGCGGCTGTGGGACTGGCAGGTGAAAGAGATTTATCCTGACTGTGGGCCAGGCAGGAAAACTCTAGCTACAGAGTATTGTTCTTTGGAGGTCTGTGAAGAATTGTGTTGGTATTTTGATGGGGGTTGTGTTGAATCTGTAGACTGCTTTTGGTGAGATTGCCATTTTTATTATGTTGATCATACCTATCCATGAGCATGGGAGATCTTTCCATTTTCTGATATCTTCAGTTTCTTTCATCAAAGACTTAAAGTTCTTGTCATACAGGTCCTTCACTTGCTTAGTTATAGTTACCCCAAGGTATTTTATATTATTTGTGTCTATTGTAAAGGGTAGTGTTTCTCTGATTTCTTTCTCAGCCCGTTTAACATTTGTATTATAGGAGGGCTACTGATTTTTTTGAGTTAATCTTGTATCCTGCCACATTACTGAAGGTGTTTCTCAGCTGTAGGATTTCCCTGGTAGAATTTTTGGGGTCACTTACATATACTGTCATATCATCTGCAAATAATGAAAATTTTACTTCTTCCTTTCCAATTTGTATCCCCTTGGTCTCCTTTTGTTGTCTTATTGCTCTAGCTAGTACTTCAAGTACTATGTTGAATAGATATGGGGAGAGTGGACAGCCTTGTCTTGTTCCTGATTTTAGTGGAATTGCTTTAAATTTCTCTCCATTTAATTTGATAATGGCTGTTGGCTTGCTGTAAATTGCCTTTGTTATGTTTAGGTTTGTTCCTTGTATTCCTGTTCTCTCCAAGACCTTTATCATGAAGGGATGTTGGATTTTATGGAAGGCTTTTTCAGCACCAAATGAGATGATCATGTGTTTTTTTTTTTTTTTTCCTTCAGTTTGTTTATATGGTGTATTACATTGACAGATTTTCATACGTTGAACCATCCCTTCATCTCTGGGATGAGGCTTACTTGATCATGGTGAATGATTTTTTTTTTTGATGTGTCCTTGGATTCGGTTTGCCAGTATTTCATTGAGTATTATTGCATCAGTGTTCATGAAGGAGATTGGTCTGTAATTCTCTTTCTTTGTTGCATCTTTGTGTGGCTTGAGTATCAGGGTAACTGTAGTCTCATAAAAGGAGTTTGGTAATGTTCCTTCTGTTTCTATTGTCAGAACAATTTCAGGAGTAAAAGTTCTTATTAATAAAATCAAACCCAGGGCCAGTTATTGGGGTGAAATGCTGGATGGTCAGAGAGACAGAACAAGCCACAGCTAACCTCACCTGGCCAACTTCTCAGCTAGTCTTGTTTCCTCAGACTGGAAGCCTCTGTGTCCTCATATCTGAATGGCTCTCAGCTGAACTGTGCTGCTAGAAGCCTGAAAGCTTAACCAGCCAAATGCTTAACCAGCCAAATGCTTGTAGTTTCTGGTCCTCATGCCTTATATACATTTCTGCTTTCTACCACCACTCCCTGGGATTAAAGGCTTGCTTTCTGGGATTAAAGGCGTGTGTCACCATGCCTGGCCGTTTCCAATGTGGCCTTGAACTCACAGAGATCCAGGGGAATTTCTACCTCTGGAGTGCTAGGATTAAAGGTGTGAATGCCACCATTTTCTACCCTTTATATCTAGTGGCTGTTCTGTCTCTGACCCCAGATAAGTTTATTAGGGTGCACAATATTTTAGGGAACACAATACCACCACAGCTCTTCTTTGAAATTCTGGCAGAATTCTGTGCTGAAACCATCTAGCCCTGGGCTTTTTTTGGTTGGGAGACTTTCCTTAGGGTTTATAGGTCTATTTCAGTTGTTTGTCTGGTCTTGATTTAATTTTGGCATGTGGTATCTATCCAGAAATTGTCCATTTCTTTTATACTTTCCAATTTTGTGGAGTACATGTTTTTGAAGTATAACCTGATGATTCTTGGATTTCCTCAGTGTCTTTTATTATGTCCCCCTTTTCATTTCTGATTTTGAAAATTTGGATATTCTCTCTCTGCCATTTAGTTAGTTTGGCTAAGGAATTGTCTATCTTGCTGATTTTCTTGAAGACCAACTCTTTGTTTCATTGGTTCTTTGTATTGTTCTCTTTGTTTCTATTTTATTGATTTCAGCCCTCAATTTGATCATTTCCTGGCATCTTCTTCCTGGCTAAGTGTGGCAGGCCACAAGAATATATTATAGAGATTCAGTTGTGTGTTAAAGCTATACTTTGACTGGCCAAGGGTCTGTCAAAAGGCAAGCCATTTATTATGAATATTTGGTGTTATCCAGCCTTTAATATTTCAGCTGTCTTTTGCTATGAAATTCTTATGTGCCCAAACATTCCCAGACCATTTGGCAAACAGGTAATGAACTCCCCTGCTGAGCCTAGGAGACAAGCTGGCTGAAGCTGCACAGCTTTGTTTCTTGTGCAAATGATGCCTTGAGGCCTAGTGGTTCTCCAGAGCAACTGACTAAGAACAAAAGAGGTTTTTACATATCAAGGTGGAAGGTAGAGCAACATTCCTGAGGAGGCAGAGAACCACATGGCCAGGGGAAGGAGAGACAAGCATTTTTCTGTAGAGTGGACAGAATGGATGAAGAGAAGAACCAGGAAGAAGAGAAGAACACAGAGGTAACATAGATGGGAAGGCAGAACTCTTGAGCCAGGAGTATTGATCAAGTAGAGATGGAGAATGAGGAAACAGAGGATGAACAGGAGGCTGGAAGCATAAGAGCTTAGTCGTTAGCAGGACTATGAGAGGGAACCGAAAGGAATTAAAGCTATGTAGACTGGATTTCATCCCAGAGAAATAAAGTACACAGATAAGGATCTTGGTGCATCTAGAGTTATTCCTGCCCTGAATGCCTGACGGAGCTGTAGCTGAATAGATCTGTAGCTGAATAGATGGAATTTTGTCTTAGAGGAATAAAGTTAACAGACATAAGAGCATAGTGTACATATATTTTTTCCCTTAGATATCCCACGCCAGACCCTAGGTAATCCATAGGTAAGCTTGCCTCTTTTTGTTCTAGAGCTTTCAGGTGTGCTGTAAAGTCACTAGTGTGAGATTGCTCCGTTTTCTTCGTGTAGACACATAGTGCTATGAACTTTCCTCTTAGTACTGCTTTCATAGTGTCCCATAAGTTTGGGTATGTTGTACATTCATTTTTATTAAATTCTAGGAAATCTTTAATTTCTTTCTTTATTTCTGTCTTTACCCAGTGGCAATTCAGTTAAGCATTATTCAGTTTCCATGGGTTTGTAGACTTTCTGTAATTTGTGTTGTTGTTGCATTCTAACTTTAAGCCATGGTGATCTGATAAGATACAGAGGGTTATTCCGATTTTTTTGTATTTGTTGAGATTTCCTTTGTGACCAAATGTGGTTAGTTTTAAAGAAGATTCCATGAGATACTGAGAAGAAGGTATATTCTTTTATGTGGGTGGAATATTCTGTAGATATCTATTTGAGTCATAACTTCTGTTAGGTCCCTCATTTCTCTGTTAAGTTTCTGTCTGGCAGACCTGTCCATTGGTGAGAGTGGGGTGTTGAAGTCTCCCATTATCTGTGTTTGGGATTTGATGTGTGATTGAAGCTTTAGTAATGTTTCTTTTACAAATGTGGGTGCCCTTGTATTTGGGGCACAAATGTTCAGAATTGAGACTTCATCTTGATAGGTTTTTCCTGTGATGAATATGAAATGTCCTTCTCCATCTCTTTTGATTAATTTTAGTTTGAAGTCCATTTTGTTAGATAATAGGATAGCTACACCAGCTTTTTTCTTAGGTCTGTTTGATTGGAAAGTCTTTACTCTGAGGTAGTGTCTGCCTTTGAAGTTGAGGTGTGTTTCTTGTATTCAGCAGAAGGATGGATTATGTTTCATATCTATCCTGTTAGCCTGTGTTTTTTATAGGCAAATTGAGTCCATTGATATTAATGGATATTAATGACAAGTGGTAGTGTGTGTTTCCCTTCTTTGGTATTTGCTAGTGTTGGATTATCTATTGCCTGTGTTTTCATGGGTGCATCTAACTTCCTTGGCTTGGAGTTTTACTTCTAGTTCTTTCTTTGGGCTGAATTTGTGGACAGGTATTGTTTAAATCTGGTTTTGACATAGAATATCTTGTTTACTCCGTCTATGGTGATTGAAAGTTTTGCTGGGTATAGTAGTCTGGGATGGCATCCATGGTCTTAGTGTCTGCATTGTTGCTGGAGAATTTCTCTCCAGCTCCCAAGTTCCGCCAGTCCCGGAACCCATTCATAAAATAAACACACAGATGCTTACATTATTTAAACTGCTTGGCCATTAACTCAGGCCTATCATTGTCTAGCTCTTACTCTTATATTTAGCCCATTGCTATTAATCTCTACTTTGCCACGTGGCTCGTGGCTTACTGGTACTTTACATCTTCCTTGTCCTGGTGGCGGCTCCAGGCAGTCTCCCCTATCCTTCCTCCTTCCTCAATTCTCCTCTCTGTTAGTCCCGCCTATACTTCCTGTCTGGCTACCAGCCAATCAGTGTTTATTGATACAGAGCGATATCCACAGCACTGCATAAAGTCTGTCTAGGACCTTCTGGCTTTCAGAGTCTCCATTGAGAAGTCAGGTATTATTCTGATGGGTCTGTGTTTATATGTTACTTGGCCTTTTTCCCTTGCAGCTCTTAATATTCTTTCTTTATTTTGTATGTTTAGTATTTTGATTATTATGTGGCAAGGGTTTTTTTTTTTTTTTTTTTTTTTTTGGTCTAGTCTATTTGGTGTCCTGTAAGCTTCTTGTACCTTCATAGGCATGTCCTTCTTTAGGTTAAGAAAGTTTTCTTCTATGATTTTGTTGAATATATTTTATGTGCCTTTGAAATGGAATTCTTTTCCTTCTTCTATCCCTATTATTCTTAGGTTTGGTCTTTTCATGGTATCCTAGATTTCCTGCATGTTTTGTGTTAAGAATTTGTTGGATCTAATATTTTCTTTGATCAATGAATCTATTTTATCTATTGTATCTTCAACACCTGAGATTCTCTCTTCCATCTCCTGTATTCTGTTGATTATGCTTGCATCTATACTTCTGTTTACCCAGCTTTTTCATTTCCTGAATTCCCTCAGTTTGTGTTTTCTTTATGGCCTCTATTTCCATTTTCGAGTCTTGAACTGTTTTCTTCACCTGTTTGATTATTTTTTCTTGGTTTTCTTGGCTTTCTTTGAGGGATTTATTGATTTATTCCAATTTTCGTTTGTCTTTTCCTCCATTTCTTTAAGGGAATTTTTCATTTCCTCTTTAAGAGCCTTTATCATCTTCATAAAGTTATTTTTAAGGTCATTTTCATCTGCTTCATCTGTGTTGGGATGTTCAGGTCTCCCTGTTTTAGAACCACTAGGTTCTGGTGGTGGCTTATTGCTCTTTATGTTGTTGAATGTATTCTTACACTGGTGTCTAACTATCTCTTCCTCCAATCAATACAGGTGGGGGTCTGTGGCTCTGGGGGTTGCTGAGGCTTCTGTGGAAGGTTGGTGGGGGCGGGGAGGATGCTGCTGCCAGGTTGCTTGGGGCTTTTCCTCCAATCGGTGTAGGTGGGACCTGTGGCTCCAATGGTTGCTCTTCCACCAATCTGGGACTGAGGTGGGTGGGGGAAGAGTGTAGGATGTACTCCCATGGGGCTAGGACCTAGACAGCTGGGCTGTCCAGCAGGCGCTAGGTCATTCACCTCTTCTGACAATCAGGTGCAGTGGGGACTGTGGCTACAGTGGTCGCTGATGTGGTGGGGGATAGTTGGGGGTATGCTGCTGCTGTGGAGTTGCTGAGACTGAGATGGGTGGGGGAGGAGTCTGAGATGTATCCCTGGGGGCTAGGACCTAGAGGGTAGGGGTGTCCAGCAAGCCTCTCAGACACTCACCTCTTCTGCCAATAAATGCAGGTGGAGGCTGTGACTCTGGTGGTCAATGATACAGTGGGGGATGATTGGTGATGGGGGGATGTTGCTGCTTGGGTTGCTGGGACTCCACCCTTCTTCTCCCTGTATCTCCATTTGGCTTTCCCTCCCAGCCTTATTCTGCCTGGCTATATAGCCAAAACAACTTTATTATCAACCAATGAGAGAAACACATATTCACAGCGTACAGATGGACATCCCCCAGCAGACACATGTGTACATGCAAGCACTCATACATATACACAAAATCAAAGCAAATTAATATTTAAAAGCTAGGAAAACACTTGACACAGATTATGGAGGAAGTGATTGAAAGAATAAAGGGATGGAGTAAATTAACGAAAGTAGGTAGTGTATATTATTTTATACTCTTTTATTTCAACTATCATTTGCATTCAATTTTACTTTTAGGATGCTCCTGCAAATTTTAATCTTGATACAGTTTTTTTCTTATTAGGTAAACCCAAAGGTATGGGAAGGAAGAGAAATAATACAGAAATAATAAATAGTAACTGAAGTTTGTGGGAGGTGAGACTTCTCAGTCAGCTTTATCTAAAAGGCTTCCTGAGTGAGTCAGAGTTGATTTGAGAATCATCCAGAATCAAGCAATAGGAGAAGGGAGGATTGTTAGTGGGCCTGCATTAAGAGAAAAATAAATCAGGAATTTAAAAACTCTTTGGAATCTCTGGTTTTGTATATGATTTAAGAATGACTCTCATGTATGCTAAATAATTTATATTAAAAAAAAACTGGGCCTAGCAGATTGGTAGTGGCATAGGCCTTTAATCCTAGCACTTGGGAAGCAGAGGCAGGTGGATCTATATGAGTTCGAGGCCAGCCTGGTCTACAGAGTGAGTTCCAGGACAGCCAAGGCTACACAGAGAAAGCCTGTCAAAAAACCAAAGAGAAAAAAAAAAAGAAAAAAGAAAAAGAACTGGGCCCTCATATAATTATTGTAAACTGTCCACTATTCTAGGATTCTTCCTGTATTAAACCATTTAATTCTTTCAATAATGCTGTGAGACTAGCCTCATTTCTTAGATGAAGAACTTGTTGCAGGTCATAGAAGTGGAATTTGAAGCCAGGCATTCAGACTTTAGAATCTGTAGACTTATCCAAGATGACTGTGTCTTACTCTTAGATAAAAGGGAACCACTAATACACAAGAGGTAGAGCCAGGAAGATAAGGAGTCCTTGGTTATAGTAGAACTTGTCCAAATAAATAAATTCTGTAACTTCCTTAGACTTCCTTATTCTGCAAACTTAATAAACTATGGTGGCAGTATTTGTGTATATGTGTGTATTTGAGACAAGGTCTCATTATGTAGTTCTGGCCTTGAACTCATGTAGACCAGGCTGGCCTTAAACTCACAGAACTCCATCTGCCTCTGCCTCCTGAGTGCTGGGAATAAAGCTGGCTATAGTGGCATTTTAGTATGACACATGAAGGTAGTTAGCTCTGACTTTATTATCAATTGCATAACCCTTTGGCTTTCCAACAACTACCATAGCCATTCTGTAACTGTGGCTGACCTCAGCTTTTTCTTTTCCTTTCAAAAACCTAACGTAAATTTGTTAGTTAAAAACATATCACACACACACACAAAAGAAAAAAAATAAACCTACCACATAATTTATTCATAATATCATTGGTCAGTTGCCTCAGTTACAAGTCTGTTTTAAAACAAAAGAAACCTGGAGACTTAAACTTTGTTTTTTTGTTTTTGTTTTTGTTTTAATTATCTTGTGTGGGGGCTAGAGAGATGGCTCAGTAGTTACTCTGACAGGGGACTCACACCCCACATGATGGCTCACAAAGTCCTGTAACTCCAGTTCTAGGGGAATCTATCTGATGTTCTTCTCTGCCCTCACTAGGACCAAGCCCCACAGGGTACACACACATGCAGGCAAACATTTATATACATAAAACAAAAACAAACACATATTTAAAATGAATTTTGTGTGTGTATGTGTGGGAACACACGTGGCAAGTCACCTGTGTGAAGGTCACAGGACAACAAATGGGAGTTGGTTATCTCCTTCCACCCCAGTAGGTCCCCAGGGATGGAATTTAGGTCTTTGGGTTTAGCAGTAAATACCCTACCTTGCTGAGTTATCTATCCAGCCACTACAGAGGTTTTAAAGTTAAGGATCCAAGATAAACATTAATTTAGATAAACAAAGTTAAGGTTTACAGTTTTTTTTTGTTTGTTTGTTTGTTTTCTTGAGACAGAGTTTCTCTGTGTAGCCCTGGCTGTCCTGGAACTCACTCTGTAGACCAGGCTGTCCTGGAACTCACATGGATCCGCTTGCCTCTGCTTCCCGGAGTGCTGGAATTAAAGACGTGCACCGCCGCCGCCACCACCCGGCTAAGATTTCCAGTTTTAAAGAATATGGAATATGGAAACTGGCCGCTGCAGAGGCAGGTGGATTTGAGTTTCAGGCCAGGCTGGTCTACAGAGCGAGTTTCAGGACAGCTAGAGCTACACAGAGAAACCCTGTGTCGGAAAAACAAAATAAAAAAACCCAAACACACACACACACACACACACACACACACACACACACACACACACAAAGAATACAGATGTACCTTACAGCTATGTGCTACTTCGGTGTTCAAGATTTTACAGAAATATTCAGGAGAGGCAGATGTATGCTAACTTATCACCAGGTCAGAAAAGCTGTCATAACTGGCGGTGCTATTGATTTCCTTGTATTTGACCCTATGGAAAACTGGTAGGTTTTATACGACTTCCAAATCACAGAGGATTGAGATACTGGAGTAGCTATTCTGCTGGGCTCTGGAGCTCTTTCGTGCCCCCATTATAAATACTGTACAAAAGCAAGAAAGACATGTAGTGACTCACTGGCTACACACACCTACCTACCCCGAGTAACAAAACAGACCAGGCATGGAACCGAGGGCTTGTGGGTGTGGCTCCGTGGCAGGGTGTTTGCTCAGCAGAACACGTGAGTGGAATCAGTTACTATAGTAGATGAGTTTTTTGCGAAGCTTAGCGTATACACTCTAGCTCCTATCTGCTCTTAAAAGCCTCGTCCAGAACCGCTCTCTGCAGCCTTCCTGCCTTCCCTTCCCCGACACACCCACCCTTCGTAGGGTTCCCTAGTCTCCCCGCTGGACATCAGTCTCTGTATCTAAAGGCAGGCTGAGAGGGAGGAGACAGGAAAACAGAAATAACTCAATTCGTCCTTAACTCGAGCCCTTCACGGGCCTCACCCCTGCAGTGGGGGCTGAGATTGGAGAGGAAGTGGGGAGGCTCCAATCAGTCCTTCACTCCCGCGCCCTCATGCCCCCACCCTTCTCTGCTCGGGGCTACGGCGCGCCGGGTCCCAGCCGGTCGCCTCCGGAGGGAGGGAGCGGCCGGCGCCAGCGCGCTCCGGGGCAACAGTGGAGATCTGCGGGCCGCTTGAGCCCACGGGACAGGTCCACGGTGCCCTGAGCCTGCAGCGAGCCGCCCAGCCCCGAGCCAGGCCCCAGGGCAACCCCGGAGACCGCGGTGGCCGGATGCGCGGGCGCGTCACTTCCGGGCGGTGCAGCGGCGGCGGCTTGGAAGATGGCTGCGCCCTGTGGCTCGGAGCTGCCCGCCAACTCGCCGCTAAAAATCCCTA
>CABHPQ010121028.1:1708-29168 GCA_902168405.1 Peromyscus aztecus | reverse complement strand
CGAGTGTATCAAGTGCATGCCAGGCACCAGTAGAGACCAGAAGACAGTGTCTGATCTCTTGTGACTGGAGGTACAGATAGTTGTGAGCTGTCTTGTGGTTCCTGGATATCAAAGTCAAGCCCAGTGGGTGAGTGGCCAGTCTTCTTAGGTGCTGAGCCTTCTATTCAGCCCCATGAACATGTCATTAATAGTAGTAAGGTGTGAAAGGCTGATATAAGTTCATCTATGCTTCAGCCCTGATGACCCAGAAGAAATATAAGATTGATAGTATCAGAAACTAATTTACAGTTTGTAGTTAAAGGAGATTTTTCCAAGCCCAAATCTCCACAAAATGAAGGAAAGTACAAAAATAATCAGGAGAGAAGCTGACAGTAGAAGTCTTTAAAAGGTGGCTGATCATTTAACCGAAGCCACAAGACTTGGTTTATCTCCAGCGTGGTAAATAGGCAGTGATGGGACCCACAGGGGAACATGTCAGGTGTAACCCGGGTTGAGTTTATACCTCCTGTAAGGAGAGAAAAGAAACTTGCAGGCATGAAGACTGACTTGTCTGAATGGGATCATATTCTGCTTCCCTGATGCCTGCAAAGCCTTCAGTTGCCAGCTCTGAATGGTGGTGACTCCAGATGACATCCAGGTTGTCAGGAGATCCTGAGATTTAAACAGAAGTTACTCGAAGACTGAGGCAATCAAGCATTTACAAAGATCTAGGGGGTTTGGAGTAATTAATAGGGAGGGGGCTTTGGGTGTGAAAACCGAGGATCAAGTGCCATAGAACAATGCTTGAGGTGTACCTAAGCTGGCATGCACTGTACTCTGTATCCCCTCACTTGTGGTGGGTCAGCCCCCTCCAGGTCTTCTACCCTGCCTTTTTTTTGGCAACTCATGTAGCTATCAGTGACAATACCCTACAGCCTCTACTTTGCAATCTCCACTGGGATCTTAAAGCTCCTGGTCTCCACCCCACCAATCCCTGGTACCTGCCTTTGGCTAACAACTAGTGAAAGAGTAGACACCATGAAATTCCAATTTCCCTGGGAATTTCATTGTGGGAAAAGACTGACTCCTCAAGTTGAAATGTCTCTACTGAAGAAACATTTACTCCTTATCTGATCACCTTGCAAGAGATAAAGGACCTGAGGATGAGAGAGGATTTTAAAGATGGGGAAAAATTTCACCATATGGCTTAGTTATATTACTTAGTTGTCCACATCTCTTACTTTTTATCTAAACCTGTTCATCACCTTATATCTTCATCACTGTTCCAAATTAGTCACACTGAAAAAATGTCATGTTTATAATTTTTATTAATAATTTGCTCTTTTTTCTTTTATATTTTTCTCTTTTATTTTAAAGAATAGTCTCACTATGAATCTGTGGCTGGCCTGGAACTCACTATGTAGCCTAGGGTCTTCTAGAATGTCAGAAAGGTTTGCCTGCCTTGTCTCCAGTGTACCTGAATTATAGGTGAACACATCACAAACAACTAACTTGGTTTTCTTTGTTTTTTTGTCTTTTGTTGTTGTTGTTTTGAGACAGGGTTCCTTTGTTTAGTCTTGGCTTTCCTGAAACTAGCTCTGTAGACCAGATTGGCCTTGAATTTACAGAGAGCCATCTGTCTCTGCCTCTCCAGTGTACCACCACCACCTAGTGTAACTTGTTTTTTTTTAATTGGCTTAATAAGGGTGGGTGGCTGAGCCAGGCTGGTTAGGGACTGCCAGGACACAGGCTCTGGTCTAACTCCAATATTAGAAGAAAGCTCCCATCAAATGCAGCCCTCCTTCCTTAAAGTCCACTGTATTCCAACTATGAGCAATATTGTTTTTATTTATCTTTGAATCTATTATAATTCATCAAGGGACTAGGGCAGAGTACTGTCATTATACTACAAATGGTGAAACTCAGGCACATAGAAATCAGTGGGTTTTGAATATACTTAAGTGTAACTGCTCATCTTCCTCATCCCATCATTCTAATGACTCACTAGATGAAGTTGAAGCCACCTAAATCAGGTATGGTGGCACATGCCTGTAACCATGATACTTAGTAAGTAGAGGTAGGGATTTCAGGATTTCAAAGTCATCCAAGATGAGAATGGTCAATGGGTTAAGGTGGGAGGCACAAAGAATCTAGGGAGACTGTGATTGGCTCAGGACAGTGTCTACAGTCTTCCCTGCAGCTCTAGAACTTCAGGGCCATGGCACCAGCAAGTATTAGCTGAGGTATTTATCACCCCAAGTTTTCTATTCTTGATAATGTTTCCTGTCCAAGGCAGCCTAGGTCACTTTGGGGTCAGACTCATGTGCTGTGGGATAATGCTTTTGTACACTGGTTTAATAAGACACTGATTGGTCAGTAGCCAGGCAAGAAGTATAGGCAGGATAAGCACATAAGGAGATTTCTGGGAAGAGGAAGGCTGAGTCAGGAAACACCAGCCCATCATCCAGGGAGCAGTGTGTAATGGCACACAGGTAAAGCCATGGAACACATGGCAACCTATAGATTAACAGAAATGGACTGAGCTTAAGTGTAAGAGCTAGTCAGTAGGAAGCCTGAGCTAATGGCTGAGGAGTTTTAATTAATAAGCCTGTGCGTGTTTACTTGGGTCTGAGCAGCTGTGGGACTGGTGGGTGAGAGAGATTTGTCCTGACTGCAGGCCAGGCAGGACACAGGAAAACTTCAACTACAAATGGCAACCAGATATGGGGCAAGAGTTTCCACCTATAGTCTGAGAAAGCTTTAAATAAAAATCTAAAACAGAGCTAAAAACAGTTTCCTAGTGTATCTCTCAGGCCAGCCACAGCCTGCAGGCTTGAACTACTCTATGGTAGGTTCGCAGCATGGGGGTTTGATCTCCAGCATGGCAGATTCCCACCTTTGTACACAGAGGTATCTCCAAGCTGAATAGTGCAGGATTTAACTTTTGCTAGTACAAAAAAGAAGGAGGAGGAGGAGAAAGGGGAGGGGGAGGGGGAGGAGGAAGAGGAAAGGTTTTTCGGCTACATGCTGCTGGATGGAAGCATAGACCCACTGCCTCCCAGAATTGGCAGAAAGCTTGGTTCCCCTAGAGCTGGTGTTAAACATAGTTCCACCATGTTGGGAAGCTGAGGTTGGCAGAGTCAGCAGCCAAGACTTCTGCTTTTTGTACTAACCATGCATTTTAAAGATTTAAAATTTTTCCTGTTCAGAGAAATATTATAAATTCACAATAAAACAGATTCAGATGAGATAAACCCTAAACAGTTTACAGTGTGTGTAAAATTGTATGTAGGCTTGGAAGAGAGAGGAAAATGAATGTAAACAGTTATATAAAGAAATAGAAAGTTTTAAAAAATAAAGTCTTTAAAGAGAAAGTAAAATTAATATAAAAAATAAGCCACATAAAGATGAATATCATACAGTCTGGATTGTGTTCTCTTTGGGATTTTTAACTGCAGAGAGACATTTGATTGTAAAAGCTGATGAGTTAAATCAATATGTATATTTTAAAGGTATTTTGATTTCAAAATTTATGTCTAAGAATATGCTGCTTTGGAAAAGAGGTTCTGCTTTTGTTTCCACAGAAGATGAGAACCTGTTGATTGCTTCCAGGCTAATTATTTCCAGGTTTAACGAGCCAAGACCCCCTGACATCATGGCCCAGATGATCGAACATCCAGAACGATTTCAAGGCAACTGGCTCAGACAGTGCAGCCTCACAGACTATTCCAGTCAGGACTTGACCATAATTCTTAATTTTCTCAGGATCCCCATAAGATTGCCAGCACAATGCCTAGTGCTGTGGATATCTGTATGCTGTGAAATGTTGCTCTGATTGGTTAATAAATAAAGTGCTGATTGGCCAGTAGCCAGACAGGAAGTGTATGTGGGATAAGCAGAGAAAAGAATTCTGGGAGTGGAAGGCTGAGTCAGGAGACACTGCCAGCCACTGCCACCATGAGAAGTAAGATGTAAAGTACTGGTAAGCCACAAGCCACATGGCAACTTATAGATTAATAGAAATGGGTTAATTGAAGATATAAGAACTAGATAGCAAGAAGCCTGAGCCATTAGGCCAAACAGTTTAAATAATATAAGCATCTGTGTGTTTATTTGGATCTGAGTGGCTGTGGGTCCAGGCAGGACTGGAGATAACTCCAACTACAAATAGTGCCAGAATGTGGGGCAAGATTTTCCACCTAAAACCTGAGAAAAAGATTCTAAAATGGAGCTAAAAACAGCTTCCTAATTGTCTCTCTCAAGTTAGCCCCAGCCTGTGGGCTTGAGCTACTCTATGGCAGGTTCGTAGTGTGTGTGCTTGACCTACAGCACTGCGGGAATGAGGCATCTCCAAGCTGCACGCATTTAGCTTTTACTAGTACCAAAAAAAAAGTTTTCTGGGCTATACACTGCTTTGAATGAAACATAGACCCACTGCTTCCCAGAGTCAGTGGGAGCATGGTTCCCAGAGCTGGCTGTAAACATAGTTCTGCCATGTTGGGAAGTTGATATGGGCAGAAAATGCTGCAGTTTAAAGCAATAGATTCACAATAAGATAGATTCAGATGGGATAAACCTCTAAACGCTTTACAATGTATGTAAAAATGTATGTAGGCTTGGAATAGAGAGGAAAAGGAATATAGACAGTTATATAAAGAAATAGTTTTAAAAAATAAAGTCTTTAAAGAGAAAGTAAAAGTAATATGAAAAAAAAAGCCACGTAAAGAATATCACACAGAGAATCTGGATTGTGTTGTCTTTGGGATTTTTAACTGCAAAAAGACATTTGATTGTAAAGACTGCTCAGTTAAACCAATATGTATATTTTAAATGTATCTTGACTTCAAAATTTAGATCTAAGGATATGTTGCTTTGGAAAGGAGGCTCTGCTTTTGTTTCCACAGAAAGCAAGAGGCTATGGATTTGTTCCAGATTAAGATACAGCCAAGACCCCCTGAAGGTCTTCAGTAACACCATGGCTCAGATGATCCAACATCCAGAACAATTTCAAGGCAACTGGCTCAGACAATACAGCCTCATGGACTATGCCATAATCCTAAAATTTTCTTTATGTCCCCATAAGAATACAGCACCCTCATCCAGCAGGAAGTAGTATGAGAAGCTACATCCAAAATCCCAAATATACCAACCTGGCTTTGGAGATGAAATTGACTCACTCCTTCTCTAAACACAAGCATATTGCTAAAATAAAAGGTTGAGAGATTCTCCTGTCCCATATCAAAAGAGCCCTCTGGTGTGGGACAGAAAAAAACCACTATTTTTACTTAAATCAGGTTGATTATAAATGCAATATCTTTCTGAAAGGGGGCGGGATATGATATAGATACAATAGGATGAAAGGGTAGATTAATGAACCTACTTTTAAAGAGCAACTTGTTTAAAATATTTTACATTGCTATAGATTTTAGTTTATTGATACAAGTTTAAACTTAATTTTTTTATACTGTATATATATTTCTACTCTCATTTGAGGTATTATGTTTATGTAACACATTTAGATTGTAATGGATAATTAAAAAATACAGATTAACAATTAGTCTTCTATGATAGTCAAACTTGTAGTCATGTTAGTTAAGTTTTCTAGGTATACATAGATATATTTCAGATAGATAGATAATCTTCAAACACTTCGAAGACCTACAGAATATGGCATTTAAAATATTTTTAAAAATTTAGACTTTCTGGACAGTGAGACATGTCTGCTCCTGGCAGCACCAGATTTACTTCAGAGAGGAGGATGGGCATGGAAGACACTCTTCTTCTTCTTCTTGGTAATAATAGCCATTTGGGCAAGAAACTGTTCTTGCCTGGACTGCTTGATTGACTGGACATGCAGGACCCATAGGAAGGTGACTACTGAACTTTGCTTGGTGAAATGGTCCTTCAGATTCCTGCTTCACAGAGGAAACTGCCAGACATTCTACAGGACACAGAGAGAAGTGACTGAGAGACTCTAGGCCTGTGGGCTGAAGACAGATGTCCCAACTTTATAGAGGGACTTTGGATGACTGACTAGGCTGCCAGCTGTCTCTGTCTACTCTCAAAAGACTCCTGAAAGTTGCTTGCATCCTCCCATTTCTCAGGTAATATTATATCTATCTGAGGTGAGGTCTTTGATGTAGTTATAATGTCCTTAGTTATGATAAAAGATAAATTAGATATGAAACCTTAGACTCACAAATATAGGATAAATATATTTTCTTTGAATTTGCCAAATATAGACTAGATATTATAACTGTAATTCTTGCTTGATAACTGTTTTGTTAAATATAATTTTGCTATGTTAAAGTTAAAACTTTCCTTTTTAATTAAACATAAAAGGGGAAGTGCTGTGGGATAATGCTTTTGTACACTGATTTAATTAAACACTGATTGGCCAGTAGCCAGGAAGGAAGTATAGGCAGGATAAGCACATAAGGAGATTTCTGGGAAGAGGAAGGCTGAGTTAGGAAACACCAGCCACCATCCAGGGAGCAGTGTGTAATGGCACACAGGTAAAGCCATGGAACACATGGCAACCTATAGATTAGCAGAATGGACTGAGTTTAAGTGTAAGAGCTAGTCAGTAGGAAGCCTGAGCTAATGGCTGAGGAGTTTTAATTAATAAGCCTGTGTGTGTTTACTTGGGTATGAGCAGCTGTGGGACTGGTGGGTGAGAGAGATTTGTCCTGACTGCAGGCCAGGCAGGACACAGGAAAACTTCAGCTACACTCATGTTGCTCAATAAAGAATAAAATTCTCCTGCAAGTGGGTGAATTAGCCTCAGGCAGGGATGAACTCCTGATCTGTGTATCCAACACAGTCTTGAAATCATAGCACACAACCAACAGACATGGACCCAGCAGGTCTTATTCATATATTTGCACATACCTTTTCACACATACTTAACAAGGAAGAAATTAAAAGAAAAGAAATTGGGATGGGATAGAGAAAGGTCAAGAAAGGGGAAAGTAATGTAATATATTTAATTAAAATAAATAAAAATAAATTTTAAATAACAATATGGCTAGAGAGAGAGCTTAGCAATTAAGAACACTGAGTGTTATTGCAGAGGACTTCGGGTAATATCTAAGAAGAGGGAATCTTATGTGCTCCACTATAGTCTTAAATATGATTGGTAGAAAATGTTAAGAATCTATAAGTTGCTATGTCAATGGGAGAAAATAAAACTGTCTTCTTTTTTTCCTGTGGCTCATATCTGTCCAAGCTATCTGCCATTTTTCTGCAGGGTGGTGGGAAGTATGCTCAGTCACTGGGCAACCTGTGTACAGCTAGATGCCTTTGGTGATAGTTAAAGGGAGATCTGGAACTGGAGGTAAGATTTGGGAAAGGAGGAAGTTAAGCTTAATTGGCATATCCACCAGGCCTTCTCAAACGAGTATTCTGGGTGCTTAAGTATGTTCTTAGAGAGTACAGAGGTATCTCTGATAAGGTACTTTCCTCCATCTGGGGATGGACCTGGCCAGATGCTGCCAATGACAATAATTACAGGGAGGCTTGAACTGGGGTTCTGGCTGACCATAGCTGTCAGCGCAGAAGGTTCTCTAAATATTCCTAGAAGTGGTTAGGTAAGGAGTTAAAGGTCTATAAAGTTAGTAAGGCTGTAAGAAAGGAGTGTCTGAGCTAAATTGTGTAAAGTTATTACTTAACGTCCACCTGACCTAGGCGGTGTCTCCTTGTGTAATTTACCATAAATCAGGAGACTTGCATGTGGCCTGTTATTACTGTTAGTCTTTGAAAGTGGCTAAGGGAGATATCTGATTCCAGAGGAAGCCTTTCCTGAGGCTGTTCTCCAAATAACCTTGAATGTGTAGGTCCAGAGAGTGATCAGTCCACACTGTTAGCCCTTCTTAGGGAAAAATCAATTGGGAAAACTATGAAGACACACATGATTTTCATAACAGAAGACAGCTGATATATAACAAGCCAAGTAATACCAAAAACTCCTTGGAATTTGGCTTCCTTTGGAGGAATTTCTTGATCCCTCCAAGATCAAGAAATAGGACCCAATTGTGGCAGGATCAGTGATTTTCAAATTTCCCAGCATGTATTAATCCATGTCATGTGAATGAAGGCAGGTCAGATTGGTGGCTGTACTCTTGTATAATATGGCAAAGTCACTACCTGGAGTGACTTTATATATATATAAACCAACTGAGTTCTTATGATATATTCCTGTGGCCCACAGCACTGTACAATTTGGGCAGGCTAGCTTGAGCCAATGAATATTGAATTTCCAACAAGGGAACTCTCCTATGCAGATAAGATCAATCCTGCTTGTCATGGTTACATCAGAGATTTGAGACACAATCCATTGACTGTAGCTGTGTGTATCAGGTTACAGGTCTGAGCAACTAACATTGCACATAGGGGCAAGGTGAAAAAATATCTTAACTAATGCCATTCCCTCTACCAGGTAATGGTTTTCTCTTTTTCAAAGTCAGTATAGTATGTGTTTTTTCAATTATATTTATATTTTTATAGTCTTTTTTCTTTTTTTAGATTTATTTATTCATTATATATACAATGTTCTGCCTGCATGTGTATCTGCCCACTAGAAGAGGGCACTAGATCTCATTACAGATGGTGTGAGCCACCATGTGGTTGCTGGGAATTGAACTCAGGACCTCTGGAAGAACAAGTGGTGCTCTTAACCTCTGAGCTATCTTTCTAGCCCTACATTTATCTTTTTAAAAAGACAATTATTAGTTTCACTTTTTAAATTTGATTTTCTTTAAATGCATCACTGCTCCATTCTCTTATTTGTTTTTATTCCCCATTGATTCTAGGTCATTAAGAATTTATTTTCATTTTTCTCGTGTTGTTGATTGTTTTCCCTATGTAGAGCAATGCCTCCTTCAGCTCATGCTTGCCTCACAGTATGTACTTTGAACATCTACTACTGCATCTGCTGCCCATTGCTGGAAGGAAAGTCCTATAACTCCTTCCAGACTGGGGCTTGAATGGTCAGTAAAAAGGGAAAATAGACCTCCAACTTCTCTGGATTTTATTGCAAACTTACAAATGAAGAGGGACTGTGTAAGAATTGAGTTCACTGACCAACTTTAAAGCAGCTATAGTCCAGCATAGGAATAGGTAGGCAAGAAGGGGCATGAAATCTTCCTTTGACTGTAGCTCACATCAGAAATAAGTAGTGAGGTAATCAATTTATGTTCTCACTGGCTATTTCTTGGGTCCACAGACCAGGCAATTTAGATAAAGAATCTGGATAAAGAATTAAACTTATCATGAACCCAAACTACAGTAGTTAACACTATTTCAACCAAAATAAGAACTGGATAAAATGGTGTTGCCCTGCCTAAAAGAACTGTTATTTTATAGGTTTACAATGTACAGCCTGAGGGAAAGTGACTAATACTTGGTTTGCTCTAATACAAATCCCTAGTGTCTGAAGTATGTAGCCATAAAGCCTGTTTCAACTTTTTTAAATAATTTTTTGGGATTATAATTACATCATTTCAACCATTTCTTTCCTGACTTTAAACTCTCCTCCATTGTTTTCTCATTCATGGCCTCTTTTTGCTTTAACAACAGTTGCTATTTGAATGTGACCTATGTTTGGCTGCAGAACTTCCCAGCTATGAAGAAAAGGGTTGGCCCCACTTTTGGACAGTAACTGTGTAATGGCATATGAACACAAGGGACACTGTATCTTGGAAGAGAAACAGGAAGTGCTCTGAGAGACTGTAAAACTTTCTACTAAAACACAAACTTCCAGACTAGAGCCCTAGCTGCCCTTTGGGTGGAAGGGCAGAGCTGGGAAGGCCTTGTTGTCTTAGTCATTTGATCTCTGCTCATCTAGTAGGTGGACTGCTACTGTCCTGAGGCCCAGCCTGGTGTATTGAGGAACTCTGGGCAAGCCTAGCAATTAGGAGCATTAGTGGGAGGTAGATTAAGGGGTTTTTCTAGGGTTCTCCTCTGATGCAGCTCTAGGGAGCCATGAGGGAGACCATTAGCCATGCCATGTTGAGTGGGGGTGCATTGCCTTCCCTGTAGGAGAAGAAGATTAGCTGAGCATGCAGTTATGCTGAGAGTTGGGTGGACCATGAGATGGACTGTGGTGCTGTTGGTCCATGTGTTGACCTGGGCAGTGGCCCTTGGACTCTAAGCCTCCCTGAGTGTGCATTTCCTAGGGATGGAGAGACTCTTCATGCCTGGCCATTGGAGCTGTGGTGCTTATAATATCACTGTCCTGTTTGTACACACCGGCAATGCTTTTGATGTGCAGTGGGCATACAGATTGAAAAACTGGAGGTCTGGTTGCATTCCACATTCAGTTTTGTGTGATAAAATTTACAACTAGTTTAGAAACTGATAGAAAGGAGGTAATGAGGATCATCCTTCAGAAATACTTGATTAGAATGCTTTAAATTTCCTCTACCACAAGCTATAATGACATGATTCAGGGAAATCCAATTCTAGGAGACAAAAGGAATTTCTGAGTTGCAGAGGTCCTTGGGTGTGCATTGTATTGGGCAGATGGATAAGGAAGATTCCACATCTTGTACCATAATCCATGTGGCAGGAAGCAGACATTAAATTATCCTTCAACACTGTTTTCTATGTGGGCATCAGTCAGACTGGGTTTGCCTGAAACCACAAGGGGGGATGAGGGGATGCAATTCAATAGCCAACCTTTCTGATCACCTCAATTTCCAGAAAGAGCTCTAGAGCATGGAGCCTCTTGATTTGGAAGAGAGATCAGTAGTAGCTGGAAGGTCAGAAATATAACCATTTAGTGGTCACTTTAAGTTATTTTTGTGGGACTTGTGAAATCTGTTTAATTTCTATACACATACATTATACAATCATAGGTAACATTGGTGGAGTTCACGTTTTTCCTGGCTGAGTTTCCTTAGGTCTTTTAATGAAAGCTTGACTATACTTTTATGCTTTTGCTCTTAGATTTTTCACACTTTTCCCTTTATTCTTTCACAAATATTGTACATATTCTTTGTTGTTGCAGATTTGTGGTTAGTACAAATTATATGAATGTGTATCATTTCTTCTTAATCCTATTGAGAATTTTTAATTTTTCCATGTGGCACATAAGTTTGGAATCAGCTTTCCTGTTATAATTTGTTGGGAATTTTCAGTGGATTGTACTGAATTTTATGCTCCAAATTAAACATAGCCAACATCTTTTTGTTGTTGTTGTGGAAAATACATCATTTTAATGGTGTTGTTTGCAGAAGTACAAAAGGGTAAAAGATATTGCTCTACATAATCATTTGTTTAGCAAACTACAGTAAATGTGTGAAACTGAAACTGGTTGAAATAATGTATAAAGGCATAAAAAGAGGAGTGCAGAATAGTTTAGTGACACAGAATACATTATTATATTCACATAAAAGATATCTCACTAAGTATGATTTAATTGAGAAAACAAAAAGAAGGAAAATAAAACATGCTCCAGAAAATAATGAATCTGAATGTGATGTGGGATTGTTCAGTAGCATGCAAAATAATCTCTGATAAGCAGTATGTTGGGATTTTCCACATATATCAACTAAAATTTGCTTAAAATCATCTTGCATTATAACAGTTGTTGTAAAATCACACATATTTAGTGTATGTATTCTGATGCATTTGGACATATTATATACATTAAAGCAACCTCATTACTACAAACAAAACAGTAAACTCTATTCTCCAGACATTCTCTTTCTATCCATGTGCCCATGTGTGTCCACAGTATACAGAGTTCTCATAAAATGACAGAATTGCTGTGGATCCCAGCACCTTCTCAGTATATTTTCCATACAATTGTAATTAGATTTAAGAAGTATCAGAATTCTCATGCTCATGGCAGTTACATTCATGGTGGCCTAAAGATGAAAATAACCTAAATGTTTACTTGTTAAGGACAAGCTTGGTGCCTCAGGAGGACATTATGCTAAATGAATGAAGACAATAACAATGGTTAAAGGAGTATATATTTATAAAGGACTCTCACAGTCAGTGGTGTATCCATCATGAAACAGCATATAATTACAACTAAGGCCGTGTCAACTGACTTCTTTCTCCCATCTATAATGCACTCTCATTTGTCAGATGGATATGAGAGCTCCAGCCATCTTGTCTACAATAGAAAGTTTTGTTCTCAGGAATATGAAAGATATATCATGCAGGAAACAGACCCAGATCATTTTCTTGTGTTATCTTTTATTAGTTTGGATTATGGAATTACAGAGGTTACTGCTCATCTAATTCCAAAAGCATACTCTTGCTTTTCTTTAAAGAAACTCAGGTTTAAATTACTATTTAAATAATGTAAATTTATTTTGCTAATATTAATTATTTATTAATATAATTAAATAAATTGTTCTTTCTAGCAATAGAAAATAAAGGGCAGAAAGAACACAAAATATGGTGAAAGCAATTACCTTCAAAGGGTTTTTCTTTTTTTGCCCCCTCCCCTCAAAGTGTTTTTCTAATGTTCATTTAGTTCATGGAGAAGAACAATTAAACATCAAGCTTTTTGTAGTAAGAGTTGTTATAGAGATGAGATGCAAATGTGCTATTATAATATACTGTAAAAATGCAGAAAATTGCTTTATTTGAATGATATAAGAGCTTCCTGCATACTACATGAAAAAGTAAAAAAAAAATGCAGGCTGACTTGTTTTGTCTTTATTTAAATAATGACAATAAATTATAGTTTAACAAAAATTTAACAGCCTTAGACATGTAACTCATCTCTTTCTTTTCTTTTTATCAAGCAACCCACCTTAGATTTTAACACTTTCATTTTTGCTTTAGAGAATGTGTTTAAACACTTGACATTTTAATACATCAGTTTGTATATGTTTAATGTATTATATAATTAATGCAACAATACTTTATAACATCACATATGTATTTACATGATTTAAATAGTTATTCAGACATGAGTTTCCTTAAAGAAAAGCAAGAGTATGCTTTTGGAATTAGATGAGCAGTAACCTCTGTAATTCCTTAATCCAAACTAATAAAAGATAACACAAGAAAATGATCTGGGTCTGTTTCCCGCATGATATATCTCTCATATTTCTGAGAACAAAATTTTGATTTCACAGATCTAGACAGGACCCAAGAATGAGCTTAAAATAAACTCCTGTATGATACTCATCCTCTATACATACAGAATGAGTATCTGTCTTTCCCTGTCTTCACTACTCCACTTCTCTTTTTTCATTATTGCTTCCCTTCTTTGCATTTTCATTTAGGAAAATTTTAATTATATTTTAATTGAAAATAGATTCTTCTAGAGAATTCTCAACAGAAGACTCTCAAATGGCCAAAAGACATTTAAGGAACTGTTCAACATCCTTAGCCATCAGGGAAATGCAAATCAAAATGACTCTGAGATATCATCTTATACCAGTCAGAATGGCTAAGATCAAAAACACAGATGACAGTTTATGTTGAAGAGGATGTAGAGAAAGGGGAACACTCCTCCACTGCTGGTGGGAGTGCAGTCTTGTACAGCCACTCTGGAAATCAGTGTGGAGGTATCTCAGAAAACTGGGAATCAATCTACCTTAAGACCCAGAAATACCACTCTTGAGCATATACTCAAAAGATGCTCAGCCACACCACAAGCACATTTGCTCAACTATGTTTATAGCAGCACTATTCATAATAGCCAGAACCTGGAAACAACCTAGATTCCTCTCAACTGAAGAATGGATAAAGAAAATGTTATATATTTACACAATGGAGTATTACAAAGTGGTAAAAAAGCAATGCCATCATGAAATTTGTAGGCAAATGGATAGAACTAGAAAAAAATCATCCTGAATGAGGTAACCCAGACCCAGAAAGACAAACACAAACCTACATCTAGTGACTGATGGAAGCTGATGCAGAGACCCACAGTCAAGCACTTGGCCAAGCTCCTGGAGTCGTTGAAGAGAGGGGGGAAGGATTATAGGAGCAAAAGGAATCAAGATTATGATGAGAAAAACCACAGAGACAGTGGAACCAAGCTAGTGGGAGCCCATGGTCATTGGACTGGCAGCTGGAGAGCCTGCATGGGACTGCACTAGGCCCTCTGAATGATGGTGACAGTTATGCAGTTTAATGTGTTTGTGTGTCCCCTAGCCATGGGACCAGCACTCATCCTGAGTGCATGAACTAGCTTCTTTAGAGCCCATTCCCTATGGTGCCATGCCTACTCGGCCTTGATGCAGCAGGGAGGGGCTTGGGCCTTCCCCAACTTGGTAAGCCAGTCTGTATTGAATACCTAAGGGAGGCCTTACCCACTATGAAGAGTGGTTGGGGGTGGGACAGGGAGAGGTGGGGAAGAGTGGGAGAAAGGGAGGGAGGGGAAACAGTGAGCAGTATGTAAAAGGAAAAAAAAACTTTAAATAAGTAAATCTTAAAAAAAAATAAAGAGAATTAATTCTTCTTTTATACAATGCATACTAATCAGAGTGTCCCCTACCTCCACTCCTAGGCCCCATCCACCTCCCCTCTTCCCCAGATCCACTTCCCCTCCTTAGTTTCCTCTTCAGAAAAGAGCAGGCCTCCAAAAAAGAATAGCCAAACAAGACCAAACTAGACACACACACAAAAAAAAAAAGGCAAAACCCTCATACTGAGTCTGGACAAGGCAACCCAATAGAAGGAAAAGAGTCTCAAGAGTAAGCAAAAGAGTCAGAAGTATACCTGCTACTACTGTTAGGATTCCCACAAAACACAAACAGCCATAATATATATGCAGAGGACCTGGTGCAGACCCCATGTTTGCCATTTAAGTTTTTGTGAGGTTCATGGCCATCCAGGCAGTGTAAGGCATGGGTTCCCTCTCATGGTTAAACCATTGTTTGGGCACTCCCACATGTTCTGTGTCACCATGCTCTAGCACATCTTGCAAGTAGAACAGAGTGTATGTGGAGGGTTTTGTAGCTGGATTGGTGTCCAGGTTTCTTTTTCTTTAGCCTGTAGTATACCTCCTTGTGACAAGGAGACTAGAACATAAGTGTGAAACCTCCAAGACTTTGCCCATGCTACTTCTCTACATTCATTGAACTGTGTGAAAGCTGTCCTGAGAAATGGGATCCTGCTGTCAGTTTTCAGAGAACAACCGTCTGTCCTAGCATCAGCCTGGGTAATTTAGGGATCTCCAGAGGACCTTCTTGGACAACAACTCCACTGAATATAATCCAGTCCCACCACTTCAAGACTCACCTGTCTACAAAAGATGGCCAATTCAGACTCTATCCTCCACTACTAGGAGTCCTCACTAGGGTCACCCTCACAGATTCAAGGAAGTTGCCAGTGCACTAGGTTTCCACATTAACCTCCAAATGCCTCCTAATTCCAGCGGTTTCTCCCTGTACTCTTTCCCTCCAGACCCATACCTGATGCCTCCTGCTCCTGTCCTCCACTTACCCCAATCCCACCCACAGAATCTATTCTACTTACTGTTTCCAGAACCCATGCTTCACCCCTACAGCTATCTTCTTCACCCAACTGCTCTGGGTCTATGGGTTGTAGCTTGATTGCCATTTACCTAATAGTTAATATCCACTTATCAGTGAATACATATAGGATTTGTCTTTCCAGTTCTGGATTAGGCTACCTCAGGATGAATTTGTTCTAGTTTCATCCATTTGCCTATAAATTTCATGATGTCATTTTTAAACAGCTAACTAATACTACATTGTGTAAATGTACCACATTTTCTTTATCCATTTTTCAGTTAAGGGGCATCTTGGTTGTTGGTTTTTTTTTTCAGCTTCTGGCTATTATTTAAAAAAGCCACAATGAACACAGTTGAGCAAGAGTCCCTATGGTAAAGTAGAACATCTTATGGGGATATGCTCAAAAATGGTATAGCTGGGTCTTGAGGTAGATTGAGTCCCAATTTTCTGAGGAACCACCATATTGATTTCCAAAGTGGCTGTACAAGTTTGCACTCCCACCAGCAGTGGAGTGTCCTCCCTTCTCCACATCCTCAGCAGCATGGACTGTCATTTGTGTTATTAATGTTAGCCATTCTGACAGGTGTAAGATGGAATCTCAGAGTTGTTTTGATTTGCATTGCCCTGATGACTAAGGATGCTGAACATTTCTTTAAGTGTTTCTCAGCCATTTGAGATTCTTCTGCTGAGAATCTCTGTTTAGATCTGTACTCCATTTTTAACTGGATTATTTGGGTTTTTTTTAAAATTTAGTTTCTTGCATTCATTATATATTTAGTATATAAGGCCTCTATTGGATATGAAGTTGGTAAAAATATTTTCCCACTCCTTAGGCTACCATTTTGTCCTACTGATGATGTCCTTTGACTTACAGAAGATTTTCTGTTTCATGAAGTCACATTTATTAATTGTTGATCTTATTGCCTGCACTATTGGTATTCTGTTCAGAAAGTTGTCTCCTGTGTCAGTGTATTCAAGGTTGTTCCTCGCTTTCTCTTCTATCATTTTCATTGTGTCTGGTTTTATGTTGAGGTCCTTTGTTCACTTTGACTTGAGTTTGTTGCACAGTCATAAATATGTATCTATTTGCATTCTTCTACCTGCAGATATCCAATTTGACCAGCACCATTTGTTAAAGATGATTTCTTTTTTTACTTTATGATTTCTTGCTTCTTTATCAAAAATTAGATCTCCATAGCTGTGTGGATTTATTTCTGTGTCTTCTATTTGATTCTCTTGATCAATGTGTCTATTTTATGCTGATACCATGCAGTTTTTATTACTATAGCTCTGCAGTACAGCTTGAAATCAGAGATGGTCATACTTCTGAAAGTTCTTTTATTGTCTTGTATTGTTTTAGTTATCCTGGGTTTTTTGTTTTTCCATATGAAACTGACTATTGTCTTTTCAAGGTCTATAGAGCATTGTGTTGGAATTTTGATAGGGATTTTGTTAAATCTGTAGATTGCCTTTGATAAGGTGACTGTTTTTATTATGTTATTCAATAGATCCATGAGCATGGGAGATCTTTGCATTTTCTATTATCTTTAATTTCTTTTTTAAACACTTGAAGTTTTTGTCACACAAGTCTTTCATTTGCTTTTTTCAAGTTACTCCAACATATTTTATATTATATGAGGCTGTTGTGAAAAATGCTTTGCTCTGATTTCTTCCTCACTCCATAGTTGGGTTACTGATTTTTTTAAAGTTAATCTTGTGTGCAGCCACTTTGCTGAAAGTGTTTATCAGCTTTAGGAGTTTGGAGGTGGAATTTTTCAAGTCATTTATTAATACTAGCATATCATTTTCAAATAATGATATTTTGACTTCTTCCTTTTCTAATTGTATTCCCTTGATTTCCTTTATTTGTCTTATTGCTTTCACTAGACCTACAAATACTATATTGAATAGATATGGAGGGAGTGGACAATCTTTTCTTGTTCCTGACTTTAGTAGCATTGGTTTGAGCTTCTCTCCATTTAATTTAATGTTGAGTATAGGCTTTCTATAAATTGCCTTTATTATGTTTAGTATGTCCCCTGTATCACTAATCTTTCTAATTATGGATGTTGAAGTTTGTCAAAGGCTTTTTGGCATCTAATGAGATTGTCATGTTTGGTTTTTTTTCTTTCAGTTTATTTATATGGTGGATTACATTTACTAACATTTATATGATAAACCATCTCTGCATCTCTGGGATGAAATCTACTTGATCATGGTGGATGATCTTTTTGATGTGTTCTTGGATTCTGTTTGCAATTATTTTATTTAGTATTTTTTATATCTATGTTCATAAGGGAAATTGGTCTGTAATTCTCTTTCTTTATTGAGTCTTTATGTGCTTTGGTTATCAGGGTAACTGTGGCTTCATAAAAAGAATTGGTTAATGTTCCTTCTGTTTGTAAATTGTAAAATCCTTTGAGAAGTATTGGTGTTAACTCTTCTTTGAAAGTCTGGTCAATATGGGACTGAGGTCTTCATTTTCTTACTTAGCTAAGGGACTACTCTCTCTTTACATGTGGCTTCCCGCATCTTCAAATCTAGAAGTGACACCTTAAGTTCTTGTCGCACTTAGGCTGTTCTAATTTCTGATACCACCCACAAGAGTAAATTCTTTCATGTATATATAAGATTCACAACACAAACTCTCTAGCCTACAATATAACACAGTTGCAAAGTGTGCTCTCCCATCATATTCTCTTCCAGGAACCAGTATAGAAAACTATGGGGACAACTTTTGGAGTCCTCCTGCCTGCAGCCCTACCCCCAAAAGTTTTCACCCTCTGAAAAGCTTCTGTATCTCCTCCAGCACCCTGGGGTGGCACTAGTTTTGTGAAGTACCCCCCATGCCATTTCTCCTATGTGTTCTGTCCTTGTTCTGTCCTCCCTCCTTCCTCAAGAAAGTCCCCAAGATGGTCCACAGCCATGACACATAGCTGAACATACTGCAGGACAATACCATTCTCAGTCTTCCCGTGTCTTTACCTGGGATCTTCTCTATATCATGTCCCCTCCCTGGACTGTGCTTTCTAAACCTCAGAGACTACAGACAATCACTCTTCTTACTTTTACAGGTGATGCCACATCTATCTCCCACAACTCAGGATGAGATGTCTCCTATGCCCTGTAGCATAGAGAGTATGGATGCCAATGAGAAATGAAGCTGTTGCTGTGAGGACAGGGAGAGCACTAATTTCTGCAGGAAACATAAAGACAGCTGCCCAGTTCTACACCAGCCTTGCTGGACCATGGAGATCTTGGGAGCATGGTTTGTTTTCAAAGAAATCACCAGGAGAATAGAGCTTATAAGGGGAGAGGACAGGAGCAGAGCAATTAACGGCACATGTGTGGTGCAGGATAGGTACTCCCAAGCTGTCAGATGGTGAGTGACTTTCAAGGAATTACACAGCTGTAGCTACTGACATGACTCGGGAACCCTGTGAACCCTGAGATAGAGACAATGGGTGCATACTAAGGATGAGTCATCTTGTAAATGGCGGCCAGAGAGCAGGTAATATTAGTCACACTCTCTTCTGTGGTTTCTTAGTTTGTGGTCATTTTATTATCCAAGGTTCCCTGTTCTGTAACTGAAGACAGCAAGATGTGGTTTTGTGTGCCCTTCCTACTCACACAAATACTCTGAACAAATTCAATTGAATGGAAGGCTGCACCCAGAAATGTTTCCTGGTGTAGAAAACTTGTCAGCAAACAGTCTTGTAAGTCATAAGATGGTTCTTCCAAGATGACACCCCAAAATTAAAAAGTTTTGAGGACAAAAATAATGTCTGGTCGAACCTTCTGGTCCTGGGCTTTTATTTCTTTGCTGGCAGACTTATAATGACTTCTCTTTCACTAGGGGTTATAAGTCTATTTAAATTTTTTATCTGATCTTGATTTACCTATGGAGAAAATTATCCATTTCTTTTAGAATTTCCAGTTCAGTGGAGTATAGGTTTTTAAAGTATGTCCTTGTTGTTCTCTGGTTTTCTTCATTATCTCTTGTTATGTACCCCTTTTCTGATTTTTATTAATTTAGATATTCTCCATGTCTTTTAGTTAGTTTGGATAAGGTTTTGTCTATTTTCTTGATTTTTTCTCAAAGAACCAACTCTTTGTTTCATTGCTTCTTTGTGTTATTCTCTTTCTTTCTGTTTTATTGTTTTAAGTCCTCAATTTGATAATTTCTTTCTGTCTACTCATTTTAGGTGTGCTTACTACTTCTTTTTGTTCTAGACCTTTCAGGTGTGCTGTTAAGTTGCTAGTATGAGATCACTCCATTTTTTTCGTGTGTGCATTTTGTACTTATATTTTCCTCTTAGCATCATGGTCATTCCTCATTGTGTTCCATAAGTTTGAGTATGTTGTGTAATGAATACTCATTTACACTGACTTCTATAATGTCTTTAATTTTTTTCTTATTTCTGTTTTGACCCATTTTTCATTCAGTAGAGAGTTGTTCAGTTTCCATGAATTTGTATGCTTTTTTGTTGTTTCTGTTATTTTTGATATCCAGCTTTAATCCAGAGTGGTCTGATAGGATATAGAGGATTTCAGTTTTCTTGTATCTATTGAGACTTGCATTGTTTCCAAGTATTTGCTCAATTTTGGAGAAAGTTTCATGAGGTGCTGAGAAGAAGGTATAGTCTATTGTGTTTGGGTGGAATGTTCTGTAAATATCAGTTAGGTTCATTTGGTTTATAACATCAGTTAGCTCCAGCATTCCCCCTCCTTGCCTTTTTTTTTTTTTTGAGGTCCTGTCCATTGGTAAGAGTTAGATATTGAAATCTGTCACAATCAGTGTATGAGGGTCAATATGTGATTTATGTTGCAGAAGTGGTTTTTTTGTTTGTTTGTTTTACAAAGGTGGGTGACCTTATGCTTGGGGAATAGATGTTAATGATTAAAATGTTATCTTGGTGGATTTTTCCTTTGATGAATATGTAGTGTTCTTCCCTATCTCTGTGAACTAATTTTGTTGGAAGTCTATTTGGTTAGCTATTAAAATGCTGCACCAGCTTCCTTCTTGGGCCCATGTACTTGGAATATCTTTTTCCAACCTTGGGGTAATGTCTATCCCTGATATTCAGGTATTTTCTTGTATGAAGGAGGATGAATTCTGCTTTTGTATCCATTCTGTTGATCTGTGTCTTTTTATTGGGGAATTGAAGACATTGATATTGAGAATTATCAATGAACAATGACTATTAATTCCTGTTATTTTGTTGTTGCTGCTGCTGATGGTGATGGTGGTGTGTGTATATGAGTGTGTGTGATTCCCTTCTTTTTGTTTTTCTGATAATTATTTATTTCCTGTGTTTTCATGTGTGTAGTTAACTTCCTTGGGTTGGAGTTTTCCTCCTAGCCCTTTCTGTAGTGCTGAATTTGTGGATAGATATGGTTTAAATTTGACTTTAACATAGATATCTCATTTTTTCCATTTATGTTGATAGAAAGTTTTGCTGGCTAGTAATCTGGGCTGGTATCTGTGGTGTCTTAAAGTCTGTAGCACCTGTGTCCAAGCCCTTCTGGCTTTTAGAGCCTCCACTGAGAAGTCAGGTGTAATTCTAATAAGTCTGCCTTTATATGTTACTTGGTCTTTTTCCTTGTAGCCTTTAATATTCTTTCTTGATTTTGTATCTTTGGTGTTTTGGTTATTATGTGGCGAGAGGACTTTCTTTTATGGTCCAATCTATTTGGTGTTTTATATGCTTCTTGTACTTTGATATGCTCCTGCTTTAGGTTAGGAAAATTTTCTTCTCTGATTTTGTTGAAAATATTTCCTGTGCCTTTGAGCTGGTATTCTTCTCTTCCTCTATTCCTATTATTCCTAGGTTTGGTCTTTGCATAATGCCCCAGATTTCCTGGATGGTTTGTGTCAGAAATTTTCAGATTTAATATTTCATTGACCAGTGTATCCTTTTTTCTATTGTATTTTCAATGCCTGAAATTCTCTCTTCTATCTCTTGTGTTTTATTGGTGAAGCTTGTCTCTATAGTTCCTGTTTATAGTCCTGAAATTTTTCATTTCCAGGATTACTCTAGTGTGTTTTTCTTCATTGTTTCTATTTCCATTTTCAGCTCTTGAACAGTTTTATTTATTTCCTTCAACTATTTGTGGTTTCCTGGTAGGGAGGGGACTTTATTTAAGTGATTTATTGGGTTCTTCCAATTGTTTATTTGTGTTTTCCTAGATTTCATTAAGGAATATATTCAGTTCCTCTTTAAGAACCTCTATCATCTTCATATAGTTAGTTTTAAAGTCTTTTTCTTATGCTTCAGCTATGTCAGAACATTCAGGACCTGCTGTGCTAAGATGGCTGGGCTCTGGTGGTGACTTATTGCCCTGGCTGTTATTGATTATGTTCCTATACTGGCATCTAGGAATCTGCATTTGGGACGATTATAGGTCTAGGTGCTGATTTCTTCATTTGTGTTGGTTGGGTGGGAGTAGTGGCAGGCATGTGACTTCAGGGGACAATATCTGAGAATAACATGAACAAATTCTCCTTGTGGCAAGGCTCTGGAGACCCTGACCAACTTTGGCAAAGCCTATGGACTGTTCACTGCATAATTCTGGGCATGACCCCAGGAGTATATGTGCTACCTACTCTCCTTGCTTTCGCTATACAAGCCATATTGCTGGCTGCCTCTGGTTTCACTTTCTCTGAGCTACAGATAAAATAGCTATCACAAAAGGAAAGCTTCCCCCGATGACTCTCCTCTGGGTGAGCCAGAGAGAATGTTGTTAAAAATATACAGTGGATCTGCTTCAGCCCTTAAAGCCTTTGATGTTCCTGTGACCATGAATTCAGGCTTCTTAAGGACAGGATGTTGCCTTTCCAATGTACCTTGTGACTAACCTGAAAGAGTCACAGTAGTTCATGGCAATATTACAAATTTGCATAACTGTTCTAGAGAGAATGATTTTAACCATAAGAGTCTGGGAGAAATGCAAATAAGATGATATCAGGAGTTACTGGGAACAGTCTAGGAACAAGGAATGAAGCAGAATCATAGAAACCCACAAAACCCTCATTTCTAATAGCTGTGCCAATACTGTAGGAAGTTGAGAGGACAGATGTAGCCAGAAGTTTTCTGTGTCCTGCAGAAAGACCATCCCACAGTAGAAGGAGACATGAGAACAAGAGATAAGCAGTGCCAAATATTAAGAGTAAGCTTTTAAGTTATGTTGCTTACAGGATGATAGGGAAAACCCTGGTATACCCACATAGGAGGTAGAATAGTACAGAATGAAAAATGAGTTGATCCAGCTTTGGCTGGTGAGATGATTGTGAGAACTTAGACCTTACCAGAAGTAAATGTGAACTGCTAAAGGCAAAACTGTCTTTCACTTTGCCTGATGCTGTAACCACAAATGCTGCCAACTGGGCACATTATTCTACCTGGAGGTGTGCCTAATTAGAAAACTTCCTTTGTCACTTGTATCACTGCTTATATTTCTAACATTAGAGCTATGAATCAAGTAGGTAATGGTCACCAGTGAGAAAGCTGGGGGACAGAAGGGAAATGAAGTAAAGCAAAAGCTTACAATTATGTAAGCATTTTTAGAAACTTAAGGAAATAAATTTGATTGTAAAATTGTTCATGGAAACCATTGAAAAATAAAAACAGCCTAGGCTATTCAGGGCTGCTTGTTTGAAGCAGGTAGTCACAGTTTCTTCATTTGTGATGAATTCATGCATCAGTCCCAGATTAATGGACCCATTTTGAGCAAGGCTCCCAGCATCGGAGCTTTGTTTCTGTGTTTCTGTTCTGTTCCTTCTGTGGGAAGGTTCTTCCACTGAGGATGACAATATCCCTAAGCAAGTTGGACTTTGCTGTGTAAAAGAGCTAGCTGAGCATGACAGTGACGGAGCAAGTGAAAAAGCCAGGAAACCATGTTTCCATGTGGTTTTGTCTTCAGTTATTAGCTTGAGTTTATATCCTAAGCTCCCATAGTGATGGACTGTGACTTGGCCAGTGGGTGGGGTGGGGTCAAACAAATAAACCTATTCATTACCTGAGTTGCTTTTGATTAGAGAATTTAGTCACCACAACAGAGAAGCAACTTAGAATAAAAAATGGTACCTCAAGACTGATTTTGTTGCTGCAAAGGACCTGGGGATGTTGTCTTTTAGAAGAATGTGGACGATATTAGGACTTTAAATGGCAAAAGCCATTGAAAGTTGTACATGGAGCTAAATTGGCTATTCCTGTAGTACCTGGAAGATGGAAGGGTCGATAGTAATGCATACAGTTGAGGTCAAGGTCAAAGGATTTCATTGGGAAATAGTCTCCAAGAAAAATTAAGCTAGAGGTCATTTGTGTGATAATTTGCTCCAAAATCTTTCTTATTCTGCACATGTCCTGCAAAATTGAGTGAGGCAGAGTTTAAAAGCAATGGGTCAATTTCTTAGACAAAATATTGATTCTATTGGATGGTTAGTACTGATGAATCAGTCATCCAGGTCTATAGTGAAAAAAGTGGGATAAAAGGAAATGCAAAGTCTGTGGTTTGTAAAGGAAAAACATCACTCAGTAGTTTCAGATTCCAGAAAAGTGCTGAAACAGAGCAGGAATTTTCAAGAATATCACCATTAAAGAGAAGGCCCTTGCTCTACAGTGGAAGCCTAGGAAGGTGCCCTATAAGTGTAACACTCCAACACGTTAAGTCTTCAATTAATGGAAGCAGTAGGCAAAGTAATTTCTATTCCCAGGAAGCAACTTCGTACAGATCCTGCTGTAACTGTGGTCCAAGCATGGTTCATGTCCCTCCCAATTTAGAAGCCAATTTTTATACCCACACTGTACTGGTTCAGAAAACAATGAAAAATTTAAGGTCATGGATTCTTAGTCTGTGGTTTCAGGTCAGTACTGTTGTATTCATCCATGTTTGACAGAATCAGAGCCCTGATGAGGAGAATGGGAGAGTTCACTGCATGAAGTTGTGAGAATTAAGCCTGGGCTGCCTTTTGCATCCACAACATGTTGAGGCACCTAAGCTATGAGACATCTGCCATGGAGAAATGCATATAGAGAGTAGAAGTAACCAAAGAGAGCAATATATGAGAAGTTGCAGGAATAGAACCATCTAAGCCCTTTGAAACTGAAGTCCCATGTGTCTGAAACAGAGCTACAAGATTTGGTATTTGCTCTGCTAGGTTTCAGTCCTGCCTTGGTCTAATCATTCTTCACTAGGTACAGTCTTCAACCATTTGTTTACATAAAAAGCTTAATCAGTTCAGTAAGTATAGCAGTAGCAATAAAACAAATTGATTCTAATTTAAGATAATTATAAATATAATTCATAAGCAGATAAAACTTATTAAATATGCATAATTAGCATATAATCAATGATAGTAAGAAACATGTCATGTTATATAAAGGTTCAAAACCATGCAAACTTGTAGATGAAGAAAAATAATTTTATGAAGTCCTTTCTCAAGGACAAGGAATTGAAGTGACATTAAAATTTGATGGGGCAATTTATTTACAAAAGACTGTGAAATAATTTCCTCTATGTGTAAGACCTTAGTCTTGTGATTTTTCCCACTACTTTTTCTGAAGAATGGGGTTGATTTCCCTTTTTCCTGTGTGCTAGGTTTCTATGTGGCATATATATGCCAAGGGAATATGATAAAAATCTTAATTGACAATAGCACAAATGACCACACATAAATAAGTGAAAACTGTGTGGGAGCTTGCTGGTGTGCTATTGTCCACTATATGGAAAATCCCAGTTTATCCCATGAAGGATACAGAACAGGGGTTACAGACATGCCAGTTGTGTAGGCAGAGTCAGAGATGTGTGATTGAGTTCATGGGAAATCATTCAGGTCCTCACAAGGTTAACACAGACTAAAGGGACCTCTTAGTGAATCTACAGACTTTTAAGAAAGAGTAAGTCTAGTAGGTTTGTATGTTACATTTTAGGCTAATTATTGAATGTGGTATATAGTGGTATTCTATTTGTACTGAAATGTGATTTTATTTGTATGTTAATAAATAAAGTTGCCTAGAGGTCAGAGCTATTAGCAAACCATAGGGAAAGCCAGGGCGGTGGTGGTACACGCCTTTAATCCCAGCACTTGGTAAGCAGAACTAGGTAGATCTCTGTGTGTTCAAGGATACAGCCAGCATTGGAGACACACGCCTTTGATCTCAATACCAACCATAGAAGACCTGGAGGTCTGTACAGACAGGCAGTGACGAGGCAGTCACGTAGTTGGGTTTATGACCAATGAGAAGGCAGAACAGAACTCTATTTAAGGACGAATGCACAGGAAGTAGTTCCTTTTCGGAGAGGTCTCTTGGCGGGAGAAGCTAGCCAGCAGCACGTGGGTAAGCTCTTAGCTCTGACCTCTTGGGCTTTTATCTTTACCTTGGCTCTGTGTTTCTTATTTAATAAGACGGTTGGTTACATCTACATTTGGCGCACAACGTGACAAGAATCCATTAAAAACCGCTTGACTTGGCTTGCCAGCAGGTCCGGTTTCCCGCCCGGGCAGCCGGCTCCCTAGTCCAGGCGGCCGGCTCCCTAGCCGGGGCCCAGGCCAGACTGACCGTAGGCCCAAGCGGTAGCTTAAGGCCGGTGCTACAAACAACTCAGGCCTGCCCTGCCGAACAAGGTCCCTGCCTGTAAAGCCAACACACGTGGTCGGAGTTTAAGGAAGCCACAGCCCAGGCTTGGCAGCCCAGGCTTGACTCCGCTCAAGCCGCAACACGTGGCTGGATTTAAGCTTTTAGTAGCTACGCTTTCTTGCTTGCTCTCTTGCTCGCTTTCTTGCTCTCTCTCTCTCTCTCTCTCTCTCTCTCTCTTTCTCTCTCCCTCTCCCTCTCTCTCCCTCTCCCTCCACACCTTGGACACTAGGTGGCTGTTTTGAAATTCGCTCAGATTTCTACTGTTCTGCACAGACTTGGTAAGTCAATTAACATATCAGATATTTTAAAAGAAACTATTTAAAAGAGAAATTTTTTCCACATTAAAAAAAATGGGTTTTCTGTGTGCATTGGAAGAAAATTGGGCTTTGTTTGCAATTTTAGGCAGTCTGACAATGGAACAACTGTATGGGATGATTAATATTGATCGGATTATGCAGTTTATTACCATGTTTATACTCATTTTACTATTTAAAAAGATAGTCAATTTAAGTGCCAGGATGACAGTTTTAGAAAAACTTGTTAAACCCGAAAAAACTCAGACAGAAGAAATTAAGAGTGAAGTTGTGGATCATAAGGTTACAGAGAGAAAGCCTGTTTTCACACAGTCACCCTTAATTTATCCGGTAACCGTACAGCAGTCGCCTGATCAAATGACTACCCAAAATAATTGGGCTCCAATTGACATGTTGGATTTACGAAGGTTTAAGGAGGCAATAGTGTCTTATGGCATGCATTCCCCATATGTAAAGCAAATGTTAAACTCTTGGTTGACATATAATAGGATTACACCACAGGACTGGTGGGAGCTGGGACAGGCTGTTCTGGAGCCAAGCCAGAAATTTCAGTGGCACATTTATTTTAAGGAGGAAGCTAAAAACATAGAAAAACAATGGAGGGATAAAGGAATACAAGTCTGCCAGGATCAACTTATTGGAGAAGGTCAATACGCTTCAGTACACACACAATGTTTATATGATGTCCAAACCTTAATTCTATGTCGAACGGCAGCCTTGAATGCATGGGACAGAGTTGAGGAACCAGGAAAAAAAGCTGAGTCATTTACAAAGGTTACACAAGGCCCAAAAGAATCTTTCACAGATTTTTTACAAAGACTGGCTTCAGCAGTGAAGAGAATGGTCCCCTGTAGCTAGAGTTTTCCTGCCTGGCCCACGGTCAGGATAAATCTCTTTCACCTGCCAATCCCACAGCCACTCAGACCCAACCAAGTAAACACAGAGGCTTATATTGCTTACAAACTGTATGGCCGTGGCAGGCTTCTTGCTAACTTTTCTTATAGCTTAAATTAATCCATTTCTATAACTCTATACCTTGCCACATGGCTCGTGGCTTACCGGCATCTTTACATGC
>CABHPQ010121025.1:2066-16141 GCA_902168405.1 Peromyscus aztecus | reverse complement strand
TTTGTCTCGGTTCTTTTCCTACTTCAGATGCAGGAATTTCTTTCTTTCCGGTGTAATTTTGGGATCCTTGTAAAACCCAAATACTTCGCTTCCTCACGATTCCCTTCTTCTCACAACAAAACAAAACAAACAAACAAACAACGCCTGTAGGGGCCTAACCGCTGCATAAACCTGATGACCTCAATTCTAAGACTCCCAAGAGTTGTCCTCTGACCTCTACATGAGCGCCATGGTGTCATGTACCTCCCATCACTTACACAATAACACGCAGCTCCAACTTAATGGGTATTAAGAACACGGCTTTGACCTCACAAGGCAGCTTCTCTTTATTTTCATGGCCCTAACTGACTCATCAGGACCAGGCAGCCCTTCCTGACTAGCCCAAGCAAGGGCAGCTGTGAGTAGCTGCTCTCTCCCTGGCTACCTTAGCTTTCACCGGCCAGGGGCTTCTTGGCCTCTGCATGGTGTAGGCCAGCAGAAAGGGTAGGGGCCCTGGTCCACACTAATCAAGGTATGACGTAGTAGTGACTTAGTAGTTTATTTTCATTCGGCCCATTCCGATCGTTGTCCTCCCAATCTGGGTATTAGGAGGTCCCTCGAGTTTTCTTGCTCCCACCTAGACAGGGGGGGCTAGTGTCCAACTGTGGGTTCTCCCTCCACTGGGCGGGGGTCTTCGCCTGGATGGCCAGCGCGTGTACCGGTCCAGCCAGCTCCTCCGACAGCGCCGCGTGAACCAAGCGGTGCCGCTGCAGGGGGCTCATCCCCTCGAACCGAGAGCTCACCACGGCCACACGGAAATGCGTCTCGCTGCCTGCTGGGACGGCGTGGCCGCCGCTCTCGTTGCGCAGCTCCAGGACCTCGGGGCTCAGGGCTTGCTCTAACTTGGCGCGGATAGCGGCCTCCACCGGCCCGCCGGCCGCCGAGCCCGCGCTGGCCCGCGACACACACGCGCGCGTGGCCATGGAGAGCACGCACCGGGCCAACGGCGCCCTCAGCATCCGCTGCGGAGAGACGAAGGGCGCCGGGCTGAGAGCTGGGTCCACACACCCTCCCCACGCACCCCAGGACCGCCTGTGGCGGGCTAACGCGGCTCCTACGCCGGCTGCGGAGGGACAAGGGGCGATTGTTGGAACGGCCGGAGCTCTGGGCACTAAGGGCACTGGGAGGGCGCGGCTGGGAGCTGTGAGAACGGAGGATGTGCAACTTCGTCCTTTTGGCTGAGTCAGAGCCCTAACGTCCCCTCCAAACCCTAGGGAGGTACCTTTGCAGCCGCTGCGCAGCCAGCGTTCCCCTTGCTTTTCCACGCGTTCGGGAAGCTCGCTAGGAAACGCGGTCACGTCTGGTAGGCGTTACGTAGTACCCGGAGGTTTCATGGGAACTGTAGTCCCGGCTCCTCCCAACCGGTGAAGTCCTGAGAAATCCGGAACTAGAGCAGGTGCAGGGCAAAAACACAAGGGTAAAAGGATTTCCTGCAAATTTGGGATTGTTGCACCGGATTTGTTGCTTCTTGATCTAGTAACTCAAATAGATTTATTCCTTTATAATTAATTAAAAACAAGATGTCATGTAGCCCAGGCTGGCCTCCAGCTCTCTAGAATGCCGGTTGTTTCCTGATCCTCCTGCCTCTACCTACCGGGATTACTGTCCCATGTCAGTGATAGAGTGACTCCAAAGTAAAAACAGGATTCCTGTGCTCAATAGGTCAGCCACAACTCAGAGGGGAATGTCTGCTGGGGCAGCCTGTTTCCCAAGATAATCTGTCTTGCTTGAAGCCCATCATTCCAGGAAGAGGAAACTGAAGACCCTCACGTAGTCCCCTACAGCTGCATCAACTTCCTCATCCCCAAACCTCTCACTCACCCCTATATAGGGTCCCAAGCAGCTTTTTCCTCTTGCAGACCCCTTCATGCCTGAGATAGGCTGTCCCTTTCTGTGTGCGCTAATAAACAGGCTCATCTGTTGAGGTCAGACTCTGGTCTCCTTCTGTCTCTTTACTCTGTACTCCTAAATCTAATAGTCACACCCGAGGATCCCAATCACTCTATTATACATACAAGAAAATGGAAGCCCATTCTACATACTAAACACATAATCATTGTGTGCCAGACCGGTGCTGGAGGCTGGAGAATACAGCCAGCCCCAGCTCTCGGAGTTTACAGAACGTCAGCGGAACAGTGAGAGAGACATCGTGATACTGTGTGCCAAGTGTGTGATGGGACTAAACACAGTTTACTGCAAGCATATTACCCAGATTTGGGAACTAAAGAAACTTGCTGTGAAGAGACACGGCAACTCTTATAAAGGAAACCATTTAATTGGAGTGGCTTACAGTTCAAAAAGGTTTAGTCCATTATCATCATTGGGGGGACCTGGTGACTTGTAGGGAGACATGATGCCGGAGAAGAAACTTAGAGTTCTAGGTCTTCATCCGCAGGCAACAGGAAGTGAACTCACACTGAGCACATCCTGAACATAGGAAACCTCAAAGCCTGCCCCCATAGTGACACACTTCCTCCGACAAGGCCACACCCACAACAACAAAGCCATACCTCCTAATAGTGCCACTCCCTAAGAGATTATGGGGGCCAATTACATTCAAACTACCACATTCCACTCCCTGACCTCCCATAAGCTTGTAACAAAATCATAAAGCAAAATGCATTTAGTCTAACTTCAAAAGTTCCCATAGTCTACAATAGTCTCAACAATGTTTAAAAGTCCAAAGTTCAAAGTTTCTTCTGAGATTTATGCAATCTCTTAACCGTAATCCCCTGTAAAATCAAAATAAAAAAATAGATCACATAGTTCCAATACATAATGGCACAGGATATACATTATTGTTCCAAAATGTAGGGAAGGTCGTGTAGTGAGGAAATACTGGACTAAAGCAAGATTGAAAACCAGCTGGGCAAACTCCAAACTCTGCATCTCCATGTCTGATGTCAAAATGCTCTTCAGATCTCCAACTCTATTCAGCTTTGTTGACTGCAACACATTTCTTTCTCTTGGGCTGGTTCCCCTCCCTGTGAGCAGCTTTCCTCGGCAGGTATCCCACGGCTCTGGCATCTCCAACATCTTGGGGTCTCCAAGGTAACCAGGGTTCCCCTTCACAGCTTCACACAATGGCCTCTCTACTAGCTCTCCATTCAGGGACACCTCTGACACATGCCTGGTCTCAGTGGCTTTATTCCACAACTCCTTTCTTCTGTCCTTAACTCTAAACCATGTGGCCAAAGCTGCCAAGTTCTGCTGCTTGCTGGGGTTGGAACATGGCAACCTTGTTCAATTACATCTTCATCAGCTTTCTGTTTTCCAAGGTTTCCTTCACTGCCTAAGCCTGGCTATCCTGAAACTGGAACTGTAGAACAGGCTGGCCTCAAACTTAGAAGTCCACCTGCTTCTGCCTCTAGAGTTCTGGGATTAAAGGCATGCAATACCAGCTCCAAGCTTTTCTTTAATTCCTTTTCACAAGCTGGAAACTTAAATGGGTGGGACCTTACCCTGAGGTCACCACTCCCTTTATTCCATTTCTTAATCTGTTTATCTCCTTGAACACAGGACTTAGTTCCATTCCACGTCCTGATGCTCCTTTTCTCCTCAAATTGTATATTTTGTATTTTTCCTTTATTAGCTTGCTCTTTTTCATTATAAATCTTTATATACATGAACACTAGTAACCACATGACAGAGTCTATACTAGGCTGTTTTGAGCTTTCCTCTGCCAGTGGAATTAATCCAAATCTCTCACTTTAGCTTCAGGTAGACTCTGGACAAGGGCAAAAAGCAGTCATATTCTTCATCAAAATACCACAAGAACAATTTCTAGGCAACATACTAAAATTCTTCTCCTCTGAAACCTCTTGAGTCATGCCCCCACAGTTCAAATGACCCTCAACACCACTGTCTTCTATGCTCCTACTAGTGTGCCGTGCTTAAAGAATTCAACTGCTTTTCGAATCCACAATCCCAAAGTCCAAGAGCAGGCAGACATGGTGCTGGAGAAGGAACTGAGAGTTCTACATCTTGATCCGAGGGCAACAGGAAGTGAACTGAGACACTAGGTGTAGCTTGAGCACAGGAGACCTCAAAGCCCACGCGCACAATGACACACTTCCTCCAACAAGGCCACACCTACTCCAACAAAGCCACACCTCCTAATTGTCCCACTCCCTGTGAGCTTATGGGGGCCAATTACATTCAAACTGCCACACTTTTCAAGAGATTTCTAGAGAGCAGTCTAGAAGAAACAATAAGACTACTTTCTTACTTCATTTGGTTGGTCAGGCTGTGGTAGCTAAACAAAATGAGACATGAATATTCCAAGGTATGTCTGAGGAGAAGGTTTTTATTGTAGATACGAAGGAGGGAACAGCCAAAGGCAATTGGAAGAATCTAGAGCAGGAAGAAAAAATAGCAAACTGAACCAGGCCATGAGAAGAGAAGAAGAAGAAGAAGAAGAAGAAGGAGGAGGAGGAGGAGGAGGAGGAGGAGGAGACTCTCCTCCCCGCCCCCCCGTCCCCCAGCTCAGGGGCTCCCCCACTTTCCCAGCTACTCATTCTCCTTATAACACCGCTATTTATCGATATCTTTCTCTGCCCCCCTTCCCCTCCCCACTCTGCTCTGCTCCTGCTTCTCCTGGAAGCCCGCTCCAGCCTTCTGGCCTTGTCTTCTCTCTCTGCTCTGGACTCTTCCAGTTGCCCTGGCTGTTCTCTCTCTCATATCTATAATAATAAAACCTCCCCCTAAACCATTCCACGGAGCAGTCATGTTGCCAGGTTATACAACAGAACTTCATGGCTGCTTGTGTGTGTGTGCACACGTGCGAGCGTGCGTGAGTGCGTGTGTGTGTGTGTGTGTGTGTGTGTGTGTGTGTGTGTGTTGATGATTATAGGAAGGAAAAGGAAAAGAATATCATCTCATTAAAGAGATACTTATTCTACCTATGTCTTTAAGAAGACTTAAGGTAAACTTGGCTTGCTTGCTTTTTTCTTTCTTTTTTCTTTCTTTTTCCTTCCTTCCTTCCTTCTTTCCTTCCTTTCTTCCTTTCTTTTTTTCTTTCTCTTTTTTTTTATTTTTTTGAGACAGGGTTTCTCTGTGTAGCCCTGGCTGTCCTGGATCTCGCTCTGTAGCCCAGGCTGGCCTTGAACTCAGAGATCCACCTGTCTCTGCCTCCTGAGTGCTGGGATTAAAGGTGTGCGCCACCACTGGCCAACTGAGCCTGGCTTTCTAAGGATGGCCTTGCCTCACCCAGGGGTGATCCGTTGTCCAGGTGGTTGAATTGCCTTAACTGGATTATCAGTTCATGTATGAGCAGCTTGGAACGTTAGGGCTCCACCCAGGACAGAGATCTCATCTTCTTGACCAGAAGAAGCCAGTTTTCCCTTGATGGGTCTTTACTGCTACTGTTCCATTTGAGTGAGTGGGCAGTAGTGGGAAGAAGAGACCAGATCCTGCTGGATTACAGATCTAGGTGGTTACAGATGGCTTTCTGAGGTGATTTTCTCTCTCTAGCCCTTAGGTAGCAGTTGAAAGCTAATGGTTTTTAGAGATAATGTAATAAGGTGACACATTTCCAAGATGTTATATCATTTAAAAGTTTCTTTCATGTCACACACACACACACACACACACACACACACACACACATTCTTCCCAATTTTTCATTTTGAAAACTTTCAGTCCTAGTCCTGGAAAAGCAGCTCAGTGGTTAATAACACTTTCTGCTCTTCTCGGGGACCTGAGTCCTGGACCCCACCCACGTCAGGCGGCTCATGACCACTGCTTCTGGCCTTTGCAGGCACCTTCATGGACACGCACATACCCACACACAGACACATAATACAAATAAAAAAATAAAACAAATGAGAGCGAGGCAGGCAGGCAGACGGAGGTCACTCTTCAGTGACAGGGTCCTAAGGGGGAGGATCAGGAGATGGGAAGATAAAGAACACAGAAAGCTGGGGTAGGAGGTCTTGCATAAGCCATGTCTCATGCCAAGCCAGGTCATTAAGAAGTATCGTATCTTATATACTATTTGCAGAAGAAAATGGCCAAGGTCAGCAGAGAGCTAAGTCAGACAATGTTGGCAAAAGAACTCAGGATACCTCAGACACATCTGCCTTAGGATTGATAACCACGCCCTTGGTGGGGTGGGGGTGGGGGAGTCCTTTTCCCAGGAACTGAAACTGTAATTCCTTTGAGCCCTGGCTCCACCCTAGATCAGACCTTGCCAAGTCTGCCGATAGGTAAGGACGCAGAACTCCTGTTCCCTTTGTCCTTTCATCCGGGTCTCTGAGAAAGCCTTGGGTCAGTCTGGCTTCCAACAATGACAAACCCAAGAAGCAATGCCTTCTCCTTTCTACCAGGTTTGCTGTTGTTGTTTTTCTGTTTGTTTTGTGGATTTCTGTGAAGTCGGAGGTGGGTGTGCTGGGGCCTGGTACTAAATGTAACCCAGGTTGGTTGGCCTCAAACACACAGTCTCCCTTCCTCACCATCCTCAGCCTGGGTAGACAGGCTGATCCACCGTGCTCAGAGCCACTGTGCCTAGTTTAGACTCACCACTTCGTACATTTGGATACTCACATATGTATTTACATGTTTAAGTACCTTATGTACTGTTGGAACCCATGTAGTTTTCCTAGTGGCTTTACCCAGCAGGTCTGCATAAAGAGGATGATTGGACCACGGGCCTGAGGACCAGGTGTCTGGGATGGTCTGCACTTGGCTGTGCTGCGGGAAGGTCGTTAGCTCCACCCCTTGGCATTCCTTTAAAAACCCTTTAGCAGAGACAGTCAGGGCCTGATGGATTAGGATCCAGGCCCTCTCGAGGCTATTCTGTATTTTCTATCTGTTTCTCTCCCCTCTATCCTTCTAACTAATATTTCCTCTTGCTTCTACTCAAGAGAGTACTCTGGGGAAATGCGGGGGGTGGGGGATGGCTCCCCACAGTGTACACTTAAGACATGTTTTTATACTTCTGTTTTGCTAAGCAACTTGAAAATAAATTTTACATACCTAAAGTGGTCCAGCCTGGATGTCCTGAGGGCTCCATACAACCATAATACTGATTGTCAGATCCAAGATATTTAACATGCAATGACATTTTCCCTAGCCTCTGAGACATTTACAACTTTCAGAAAAATGACAGTATTTGAAGGGTCCAGGAATATAGGAATATAAAATTGTAAGCCTAAAGAGATGAGAGCTGACAGCCAACAGCTCTGTAGCTATTAAAGGTTAACTTTTAACAAAGGCTTTTTTTGCCTTATGGCCAGCTTCTCTGTCAGCAGCCAGGGGTTAACTTTTAATGATAACCCCCTTGCTTCTTACAACCAACAACTGCCGTGGACCAAAGTTAACTTTTAACAGTTGTTTCTACACGACTCCTAGCATACATCGCATCCTCTAACCTTTATCTACTGCCCTACGTGAATTTCCGCCTTGCATTGTTTGTATCCTTCCCAGCTACGGGGAGAAGAGCCATGTCAGGAAAGCTGCAAGCTTCTGCGAATATCATTAAGCAAAAACCCTGTGAGCAGAAATTGTAAATCCTAAAATGTAATAGGTCTCTAAGTTTGAACTTCGAAATTGTAAAAATTCTTTTGTCCATACCTAATGCTTACTTCTTACAATAAAAAATAAAATAAAAATATTTTTACCCTTAACTGCTATATATACACTCACATGTCCTCTAAGAACCAGGATGCCATCCCACAAGACCGTTATCACACCTCACATAATGGAGACTCATAGAACCCACCTATCTACTGCCTGCCATCCCACAAGACCGTTATCACACCTCACACAATGGAGACTCGTAGACCCCACCTATCTACTGCCCAGCTGATAACCCAGTCTACGCAGTCCTCTCTAGTGGTTGCCGTGCTTTGACTGCCTCCTCCAAATTCGTGTTCTATCTTAATCCTTGTGACAGTAGTATTATGACGAGGTGGGGCCTTAGGAGTGATGAGGCCATGAGGGTGTTGCTCTCAGAATGGATTAGTGCCTTAGAAATGGGCTTGAGGAGGCAAGGCCACTCCTTCAACCCTTCTCAAAGACATCTGGACGGTGTCATCTTGAGAACTGGCCTTCACCAGACACTAAGTCCATCAGCAATTTGATCTTGGTCTTCTGTCTCTAGAACTTAAAACAAATATTCTGTTCTTTATAAATCAGCCAGTGCTATTTTGGTACGGCAGTACCATAGACAAAGGCTGCGAGCGTCCCACCCGGTGCTGAATCTTTGGAAACGCAGTCAAGGATCATGCCTTGCACTTACTCGGCTTCAGATTTCCATTTTGCAAAGATCACTGTTTACAGTGTGGAAAATGATGATAAAAGAGGCAAGAAATGAAACTGGGAGATGAGTTGGGAAGTTAGTGCAGCTGCCCAGGTGAGAGAGATGGCCTTCTCAGGGAGAGAGAGGCAAGGGCCACTGCCGCCTCTTCCAGCAGCCTGCCTTCTTCCCAGGGCCCTGCCTCAGATTCAGTGGGGATTCTCATGTCACCTCAGAAGAGAATTTCAGGCTGAGCTAGGATGAAGGTGAGCTGGAGCTGGAAAGGAAGAGCTTTGGCACAGAGTGGGAAGCAACACTCAGGTGTGTTCCTGAGCTCTAGAGAGTTCCGCTCAAGTGTCTTTCCATGTAAAGGACTTTGATATCTTCTGAGGTTAGGTCTCACAGTTGCTGAGGAACTGGAAGGCGATCACAGAGTGGTCCCTAAGGAGCAATGACTAGGATCACAGCTGATAAAGTAGGACACAGGCAAGTTAAGGTGTCTTTACTGTAAACAAAAAAGATTTTACAATTAAAATCTTAATTGTAAGATTCCCAGAAACTTTTGGATTTTCACATTTACATCTGGGAAAGGAATAAGATCACATTCAAAGGCCATATATACAAATAGCATGCTTCATTGCTATTTCAATATTCTTATTTGAAACATCTCTACATAAAAGGAATGTTGTCCCCTGGATTTTCCCTTTTTATCTATCTGCCCTGTCTCAGCCTGAGCCAAGGTAGTAGTAGAAATGGAGAGACACTGTGACCACATGACATTCCAAGAGGAAAACACACAGGTTGTGGTGATAGATTATGAGATGGGAAGTGTTACAGCGATTTTCCTTTGTGCATCTGAAGTTATAAAATAATACAAATGATCTCTGTATATCCCTTGTCCATCTCTCTCTCTCCTTGTGGTTCTATTTCTCTGGGAGTTCCTAGCGTTTCACCAAAACATTTAAAAATCCAGACACTTTGATACATAACAACCAGAAAATGATGTTATAGTCCCACAACCCTCACCCCCGAATTGACAGCTGCTCTCCAGCTGTCTCTTCCCTCAATATTCTGGACTAGTTCCTCAGTTTAGATCTTTGGAGCTTGACTATTTTCCTTTGGAGATGGAGCTTTGTAATGCTGCTCAGGTTAGTATCAAGCTCCTGAGCTCCGGACCATCTTCCTGTTTCAGTCTTCTGAGTGGCTGGGACTGTCAGTGGGAGCTGGAGGCCCAGCCTTATATTGCCACCTGGTCTGTGGGTTCTAACTTTTACTCATGTTAAGTTAGGATCCTTGATTTATGCTGTAAAAAAGAATTTCAGGACCAGCCAGTGTGAAATAAAAGTTGGAGTTTATTCAGGAAACTTTTTTGTGTTTGTGGTTTGTTTTTTAAAGGTATATGTGTATGTGTATATATGTAAAGCTGGGTATGGTGGTATACCTTTAAGGCCAGTACTGGGTAGGCAGAGGCAGGCAGATCTCTGCTAGTTCAGGGCCAGCTAGCCTGGTCTATGTTACAAGTTCCAGGCCAGCCAGGACTATACAAGTGAGAGACCTTTTCTGTTTGTTTGTTTGTTTGTTTGTTTGTTTGTTTTAGACACAGTTTCTCTGTGTAGCCCTGGCTGTCCTGGAACTTTCTATGTAAACCAGGCTAGCCTTGAACAAGAGTTCAGCCTGCCTCTGCCTTCTGAGTGCTGAATGAAAGATGTGTGCTGTCACACCCTGGCAGTGAGAGACCTTGCCTTAAAAACAATCAACAACCCAGACAAACTAAAACTGCATCCATACTGACCAGTTACAGACTTTTTTCCTTCTCCAAGCAACATAGTATAACAGCAATTTCCATGACACTCACACAGTATGAGGCATTATAAGTAATTTAGAGATGGCTTCAAGTAAACACATTATGTCCAAATATAAGAACTGGGTGTGGTGACGCAGGCCTGGAATCCCAGCTACTCAAGAGGCTGAGGCAGGAAGATCGCAAACTCAAGGCTTACCTGGGTTACATGAGTTCAAGCCCAGCCTGGGCAACTAAGTGAGCCCCTGTCTCAAAAATAACAAAAGGGGTTATATATACTATGGATCAGTGTTAAAGTGTTTGTTTAGCTGCTCTGTGACAGACTTTCCCTGGTGTCCTAGTCAGGGTCACTACTGCTGTGATGAAACACCATGACAAGTAACTTGGGGAGGAAAGGGTTTATTTGGCTACACTTCCACATCACTGTTCATCACAGAAAGAAGTCCGGACAGGAACTCACACAGGGCAGGAACCTGGAGGCAGGAGCCAGTGCAGATACCATGGAGGGGTGCTGCTTACTGGCTTGCTTGTTCCTCAGGGCTTGCTCAGCCTGCTTTCTTGCTTATACAACCCAGGACCATCAGCCCAAGGATGGCACCACCCGTAATGGGCTGGGCCCTCCCTCATCCATCACTAATTAGGAAAATGCTCTACCGGCTTTCCTACAGCCCAGTCTTACAGAGGCATTTCTAAACCGGGGCTCCCTGCTCTCTGATGACTCTAGTTTGTGTCAAGTTGACATGTAATGTTAGACCTGAGAGAAACAAATTCCATGACTATCTGATTAAGTAAGCTGCATTTAGAGGTGCACAAGGGCTGGCCACATGGCTGCCACCCCCTAAGTCGGGATTTCTGAGCTCATCCTCTCACTGACTTTTGAGGTCCCCTTTATTGGGGAGGGTTAGGTTGATAGAAAACAACTGTTGAGATAATTTGGCTGTTAACACCTGGACAAAAGAATGTGGGGGGGGGACCTCAGGGCTCCCGGCTGCCTGTGGCATAGATAAGTGTAATAGAAAACAACTGTCGGGATAATTGGCTGTTAGAAAGGAGGCAATAAAAATAAAGCCAGTGGTGGTGGCGCATGCCTTTAATCTCAGCACTCAGGAGGCAGAAGCAGACAGATCTCAGAGCAAGTTCTAGAAGAGCCAAGGCTACACAGAGAAACCCTTGTCTGGAAAAAAAAAAAAAAGTACAAGAATCCATCATGTAGAAAGGGAGCCATCAAGGAAAGATACATTTTCGTAAGGCAAAAGGGCAATCATATATCACAAGTTCAGGAGTTTCAGAAGGCAAAGTTTCAGAATACATCATGGGGGTCACAAGTTCAGCATAGGTTGAAAAACATGGTTTGCAGGATACATTATTAGGCTTAAGAGACAGAAACTTATTCTTGTAAGGTATGGAGACTTAATAACAACATGGCTCCTGTTTTGGTTTCATAATAACTAGTCTGTAGCTGGAAGGTTTCTCCGGTCCTGCCCCACCCTATGGTCAGGACAAATCTCTCTTACCGGCATCCAGCAGCTGCTTGATCCCAAGTAAACACACAGTGGCTTATATTATTTGCAAACTGTATGGCTTATGGGTCAGGCTTCTCGCTGGCTAGTTCTTATATCTTAAATTAACCCATTTCTATTAATCTATGTTTTGCCACGTGTTCTGTGGCTTTACCAGTCTGCTGGCATCTTGCTTCTCCTTTGGCGGTGTCTGGCATCTGTTCTGCCTCTGCCTTTCTTCTTCCTGTCTCTCTCTTGGATTTCCTGCCTGGCTATAACCTGACTCACCATAGGCCAGAGCAGCTTCTTTATTAACCAATCATAGCAACACATATTCACCTTGTACAGAAAGACATCCCACAGCACTAGTCAGAACATCTGGGGAGACCAACACACACATCTACTCACCCCAGACAGAGATCCCAAGACAGAGATCAGTGTGGCTAGATCACCAATGTCCAACTTGGAGAACCAATTAGTTTTATTGGGGTTACTTATAAGAATATGGGCAAGGAGTTACTTACTACATGAACAGAAATGACTCAAGGCAGCTTCATCACCAAAGCCCACCCCAGCATGAGTGACAGCTCACAATCTGGGAACCTGGAGCATGCTGCATAGCATATAGGCAGCTCAACAGGTTGGAGAGTATAGGTGGAAGTTTCTCTCCTGCCTGCCTGTTCCCAAATACCCAGCAGCCACTTCCCAAATAATTGATTCAGAGGCTTAATATTGTTTATAAATGCTCAACTGGTAGATTAGGCTTATTACTTACTAGGTTTTACATTTAAATTAACCCATAATTCTAATCTATGTTTAGCCACGTGGCTTGGTACCTCTTCTCAGTTCGACATTCTCGTCTTGCTTCCTCTGCATCTGGCTGGCGACTCCTGACTCTGCCCTTCCTCCCAGTCTGCTTGCCCCACCTATACATCCTGCTTGGTTACCAGCCAATCAGCATTTTATTAAAACAGTTCCAGTGACAAATCTTTACAGTGTACAAAAGCATTATCCACAGCATGAGAGTGTCTTTTCCAAGTGACTCAGTTGGTCTAAACCTTTCCCAGGCAGCTCGGCTGGTTTCCGCTTCTTGCAGTCAGCTGGCCTGTATCTAAGAGTTTTTGTAGCTTGGCTTCTCTGAGAGTCACTCTCAGCAGTCTCTACTGTTTATCCTTGGGAGGGAGGGACCCAGTGAATCTGGTCAGTTTCAGGGACTTCCTGAAGCTTTTTTGAGTTACTTGCTGTCTGAAGTTTCCCTTCAGGATGGAATCTATTAATCATAGAAGAAACTGCTACACAATACTATGCATAGAACCCTAGGTTTAACCCCTAGCACTGAAAACAAACAAACAAAAGAAGTGACAAAACACTATATCATTTCATACGCCACTTGAGTGCTATAGTATTGATACCCATACTGGAACCAGTCCATTGAGGGATGACTGAGTGTGGAGGGTTTGCATTATCTGAGGTTCCAGGTATCAACTGAGCATCTTGGGATGCTTCTCTTTTAGGATAGGGAGGACCACTACATTTTGAGTGTAAGTAATTTTTTTGTTTCTCATTAAAGTTTTGTCCACTGATGTTAGCATTTGGGAAGTATACTGGAGGTGTCTTTTAGTCTGGTGTTATTGAAGATGAAACACAATTCCTGGGGTACGTGAGTGTGCCTGGGGGAGTATATGAAGTCACCCGAAGAAAAAGCATATGGTCAAAAAAGAATTGTGATGCCAACTTTATGTTTAAAAGTTTAAAATTACTGTGCTTAAGAGAACTATAAAGCAAAATTGTACTTCTAAATGTTAAGGGCTGTTAAGGGTTGTTTTTGTAATTGTCTGATCTTATATAATTTTAGCAAAACTATTGTTTATGCAAGATATTAGATCATAAGGTTAACTGTTGTTTCTGCTTCTGTAAACAAAAGCTTGTTTTGTTCCAGATAACCAAGGCTTTGCAAAATGTAACCTTCTTCTTGATGTAAGCGGAGTGTAACTTTATGTTCTTTGCTTATATATATAGTTGGAATTTTCTTTAGGCTGTCAATCAGCTCCCAAATAAAGACATGGAGATGTATTATTAATTACGAATGTCTGGCCTTACCTTAGGCTTGTCCCACTAGCTCTTTTAACTTAATTTAACCTGTTTCTATTCAACTACATTTTGCCTCTGTATGTCCTGCTTTCCTGATTCCTTCATGTGTGGCTGGCTGACTCCTGGCATCTCTTTTTCTTTCTTCCCCACCTAAATTCCTCCTACTAGTTATTCTCCATGCCTGGAAGTCCCACCTGTACCTCCTCCCTCACTATTGGCCATTCAGCTTTTTATTAGACCAATCAGGTGCCTTAGGCAGGCAAGGTGAAACAGCAACACATCTTTACATAGTTAAATATTCCGCAACATAAATAAATGCAACACAAATGCAACACATCTTTGAGCAGTTAAACAAATATTCCGCAACATAAATAAATGCAACACATCTTTGAGTAGTTAAACAAATATT
>CABHPQ010121016.1:13492-21556 GCA_902168405.1 Peromyscus aztecus | reverse complement strand
TCATTACTTAGAAATCTCAGAATAACTTTCTAAATTGAGCTCAACTCCAAGAACAGTGGATCTCTGCTCAGATGACTTTAGTGTGATGGAGAACATTCTGGAAAGCTTCTTAGAGGAGCTTCTCTTGAGCCAAGTTTTACAGGATACAACAGAAGGAGCCCAGGCCAACAGTGATATACTTGTATGATATACTCAAGAAAACGGGTGAATCTGGAACTGAGGGCAATTTGTTACTAGCAAGCATGCAGGCATGATGTACTTGCAGGCATGCAGCTATTTGAATAGTTGGAATTAAGAAATCAGACAAGAGTCATGCAGGAGGTGAACCTAGAACAGTGATATTGTGTGACACTATTCCTTGGGAGATGTGAACAATTGTCTACGCATCTCAGATAGTTAATTGATGTCAGACCAAAGCAACAGTACCACCCAAGTCCAACCTGACAAACCAATGAGTTTACTGTGGTTACTTACAGAAGTATGGGTGGAGGGTTAATTAAAGATGCATAAGCGACACAAAGCCAGCTGCGTCAACAAAAGCTCACTCGGGCATAGGTGATGACGTATGAAAGCTAGAACCCTGGAGCTCTAGAACAACTCACAGGCAGATGGACAGATGGTTAAGTCTCCTTTTTTTCAGCAGTCCTTACTTCTTATATAACCTTGGGATGAGGGGAGCTTTACGCATCTGATAAGTTTTGGGAACTTCCTGAGACTTGTGAGTTTAATTCTGGGTCTTAATGAACCTCCCTTTAGAACTTCCTGCTGAATAATAGGTGTTGGGAATGAGAAAATACTGCATCACATAGTGAGTTTGATTTTATAGGTTAGGTACTGTTTGTAGAACTTAGCATGGTCAGCAATTGTTTCTTGTTACTTTTTTTTTTAAATCAATTCTACCCATTCCTTCTTTTCCCTGGTCTCTCTGTCACTGGTTGATGCAATAGTTTAGCTCTAGTTCAGCTAATTAGGAGCAAGCTTAATTGCCCTCTGTCTGTTTCCTTTTCCTGTGGCTCTAACAACATCACACACTGGGTGATTTATGTTGAAGATAAATTAATTTTTTACATTTTAGGACTAGAGAGTCCAAGATCTAGGGCTACAGGCAAGGGCTTTTCCTTGCCTTATCCCATGGATAAAGGTGTGAAAGCAAGGCAGGGCTGTGATCACTTTTTTAACAACCCACACTCGTAGCATTAGTAACAAACTATTTCCACAACCACATCAACCCATTTGTGAGGGCAGAGTCCTCAAGACTTGATCACTTCTCAAAGTTCTCACCTCACAACAGTGTTGTATTTGAGGTTAAATTGCTAACACATAAACTTGGTGTGGGGGGGGCCACCTTTGAGTAATGGCTGCTCTGTCAAAAGAAAAAAATTACAGATTCAGTGGCTGTGCTCTCAATTGGCTTGGTTTGTGATTCTAGAATCCCATAATATTTCATTCCAAGAGACAGATGAACTGTTTCAGTGGGCTGGGCAAGAGGAGGCTGACTTTTATAGACAGAGAAAACTTAGGGCGATCAGGAGTGAGGAACATAGGCTGGAGGACACAGCTCAGGAGCAGGACATGTGTCTACTCCGTGAGAGTTGCCAGGTTTGACTCCCCGCACTGCACAAACAAAACTAAAACCAAAGAACACTAAGGGGATTGATTATTTCAATTATTTTCCTTCCAGGCAGGACCCACAGAGGGAGAACACTAGAACAGCAATTGGCTGGTTAACTTGAAGCACTTTTTTGGTGGTTATTAAGGCAGAGGCAAGCTTCCTGGCATACTCCATACTGGCCTGGTTTGAGGCTGTTATTTCTGTCTCCCATTTCCTTGGGAGACACCATTCCAGTGTAAGTGAATCCAGTTTGGGTTTCAGTCTGGTCTGCTCACGAGAAACTCCAGTCCCAACTAACAACTTCTAATTCTTTGTTTAACAACACCCTTAAGTGCTTACCTCACATTCTCCAAGCTTTTGTCCCCACCAGCTACCTGACTGGCTATTTCTAACATCAGATTAGGAAGAGATAATGTGGGCAATTCCTGTCCTCTCTCTCTGGCAGAGCTTTGCCTGTCAGCCCATAGCATGAGTCATGAGTCTGAGGTTGCATTGGCTGCCCCAGAACTAGAGTCAGACTACATGGTGAGGGTTGGAAAATCATAGGTCACAGTGAACCTGCCAAAGAATGATGCTTCATCAGGCACTGAGCAAGGTCCATTCCCTTTGATCAGCTGTGGGTGAGGTTGGCAACGAAGGCAGCTTCATCCTTTGCAATCTGTACTACCTTTGTGAGCAATGCCATTTCGTTAGAGCATGGACCTCAAATTCAGACACTGAGAACAGAAAATCCCTACCTTGCACAGTGATTATGAGAGTCTGAGATCATGAGTGTGTATGTGATTGTGTGTGAGTGTGTGTGTGTGTGTGTGTGTGTGATCTGCTTCATAGCAAGAGCTCAATAAATGGTGGCACATATTTCAAACTCAACACTCTTAATTTTTGAGTAGCAGTGGATGCTTAACTCGGTTTAAAATGAAATTTTCAAGGTTGGAGAGATGGTTCCGCAGCTAAGAGCACTTGCTGCTCTTGCAGAGGACCTGGATTCAATTCCAGCACCCACATGTTGGCTCACAATTGCCTGTAACTCCAGTTCCAGTGGATCTATTGAGCTTTTCTGGCCTCCCCAGGCACTGCATGGCTGTGTTACACATACATGCAGGCAAACACAAACAAAAAACAAATAAACATAAAAAGTAATAAATAAAAGGAGTTTCCCCTATTCATAGCTTCCATTGTAAAGCATTTTAAGTCTGTTCCTATTTTCCATTTTTATTTTAAAAAGGCTTCATTTAGCATTATCTCGAGTACAGTTCTATCTTTTAAATTGTTTAAAGATAAATCAACATAATATACTTCACTAGGACAAAGAATATAAATGTTTTCATATATGTTGATGGAGATTATCAAATAGAGATCCAGAAGAAGTTAATAAATAATTACTCAGCACATTAAGAGTTCACCAGTTTTTTCTGTTTTTCTGACTGACAGTGCTACGTTTTCAAATGTCTGTGAACTGATTTTCATTTTGTGTGATTGGACTGTTCCTGCAGTTCACTGAGGTCACAAAGTCTAACTATGTTTATTACAGGCATGAATATGGATGTGCAGATATGCTCAAGGCACTCATTATAGAGCGTTGTATGTACTGTCACACATTTGTGGCTTGGCCAGCCACCATTACTGCTGAAAATACTTGTCTTCGTGTTGCTATCACATTGAAAACACATTGCAGAACACGGGTGGGCTATTCTGTCTCCCTCTCTCCCCTTCCTTCTTCTCTTCCCCTTCGTTTTGATTTATGATTTGTGAGTTTGTTTATTTTAATGACTGACTGACTGATTGTTGTGACACAATCTCATTATGTAGCAAGGCTGGCGACAAACCCACGAGCCTCTGGCCTCTGCCTCCCAAACACTGGGATTATAGAAGTGTACAGCCACACCCGGATCTCTTTTTTAAATTGACAATAATCATTGCTTGCCAGTTTATTCAAAGTCATTTCAGAATTGTTTTATTGATCTCCATGGAACAAGTCAGAATTTTGATTGATGTTGAATAGTGCACTCCACACCTCTTCAGTAGGTCTCCAGGAAAACTCTGAAATATTCCTTTCTGTTTCTCACTATTTCATCATTAACCATCAGTAGCCATGCATATGGCAGCTAATTCATTGCTTAGATTTTAATTGATTAAATGAATCTTTATTGTCTTTAAGAGATTTAAGCAAATTTTTCATGTTTTCAGTTAACTGAAAATACTATCTTCTTCTTACAAGATTTCTGTCACAGACAGTGAATTTTTGTGTCATGATTTTCAAAAGAGAGGAAAAGAAGGAACGCTCCTAACTGACTTTAAAGTCTCCGTCTAATCACATATTCTAAACGCTATTACTGAAGGGACGCTGGCCCACTCAAGCATGTGGCTCTGCAGGCCTTGCCCTTCCCTCTTCCTCCATAAAAACTGTTAGATGACATCCCTAAAGCTAGCCACCAAGGTCTGTTCCCTTATTTGGCCCCTTCCTCCTCCCGAGGCTGACTACGAGAGTCCAGCAATCACAAGCCCCCTTTGGTTCATCTAATTAATGCACCCAATTAAAATTAAACATCTCATCCTAACATGGGTTTCCCCCTTTACTTTATAAACTGTCATTTGCCTATGTGCCATGCTGTCTCCTCTATCTAGAGGGAATCCCTTGTCCCTCTGGGACAAATACCCCTGCGCTTTTCCCTTGTCCCCTTCCCCTTCTCGCTCATCCCCATCTCCTCTACCACAGCATCCTAGCCCATCCTAACACAGACCTCCCTTTCTAATCCTCTTAAAAATGACACCTGCAAGGTCATCTGCTGCTGTTTTCTGCCTGAGTCAGAAAACAGCCACTTTAACTTTTCTTCCTTGCTTTATAAAGGATCTCTCTGTGCCTAATCCAGGGTCCAGGAGGAAGCCTCCACTGTTTGGGGGTCCCCTTCAGTTGCACATTTAAGGCGACTTATTTTTTCTTTAAATAAAAATACGATTATCTTACGGGCGTTCCTGTATTCCCTTCCTTGTCACGGTGACCAGATACCCAGCAGCACAGCTTAGGAGAGGGAGTGTGACCTGGGCTCTGTTTCAGGGGTGTCATCATGGCAGGGATGGCGGGCCGAGCAGAGCAGCACGCTTCATGGGGGTCAGGAAGCAGAAGAAGGAGGGCTGCAGTGCTCTGAGCTTCCTCCTTCCTCCCATTTTATTTCACAGGGACCCCAGAACATGATGGTGCCATCCACATTCAGGGTGCATTTCCTACCTCAGCTAATCCTGTCTGGAAATGCCTTCATAGACCCACCTACATCAGCCCCCTAGGGGATGACAGACCCAGTCAAGCTGACCACAAAGATTAAGTATCTCAATTCTGCTCTAGCAATTTTTTTTTGAAGTGCTAAATACTCTTTATTTGATATTATACATAGATCACAGTAAGTGCCTTTCAGTGGTGAAAGGCAGCATCCTTTGACAGGGAATTCTAATTAAAATGACATCATCAAGTCAAGAATAGACAGTTGCTTCCTGGCGGTCCATTGCCTGTAACAGGCCAGGGAATACAACCTGAAACACAGGCGAGTCTTCTTGTTTCTGAGAGAGTGACAGAATTTCCCCAGTGTTTAAACATATCCATATTCCCAGTTATATAAATTTAAATATAAAACCATTCAACAGGTTTGAGGTGACACCCCATCTTTGTGGAAAGTATAACTTTAATAAGTCCAATCCAATCTTGAGAAAGGGAGAGCTGTGATAGTGACTGGAATTGTTATTTTTAAAAAAGATCATATCCACTTTACTATAAGTCATTTTTACTTAAATCAGGACCGTCTCAACAAAAACATTGTTAGCCATTCATGATCTGAATTTTGACGTATGAATTAAATTATGGTACACATTAAAAGCCATGAGACATTTGTTTTGTAATAAATAAGGCAGTGGACTTACTCATTAGTAGCCTTTTTAAGATAAGCTATTAGGTCTACCCTTTCTCCCTTCTTCTTAATTCCAGCGAAGATCATTTTTGTTCCAGGGATGTACTTTTTGGGATTCTCCAAATACTCCATCAGGGTGTCCTCGCCCCAGGTGATGCCTTTGTTCTTGTTGGCATCTGTGTACGAGAATCCAGCGGCCTGACCAGTCTTCCTCCCAAATAGACCATGGAGATTTGGTCCAGTCTTATGCTTGCCTTCCTTTTCCACAGTGTGGCACTGGGCACACTTCTGAACCAAAATCTTCTTGCCTTTCTCAACATCACCCATTTTTATTTCGCTCCCGGGTGGCCAACACCTCGATTGCTACGACCTGAAGACGGACGTCCCGCTCTCTCGCAATTTTCTTAATCTGGTCTATAAATAGGATTTTTGCTTTCTTTTAAATCATGACATAAAAATTTGCTTCTTTATCACATTGTGACTTTCAAAGCACTATGATATAAACAAGAGAGAAAGGCGGGAAGAGGATAATACAGCCCCCTCCCTCCACATTTCTGTTCTCTCTCAGGGGTAGGGAAGGTACAGTCCTCTGTCTCCTCCCCCGATGGACCTAAAATCTGTAGTTTCATCTCTTGGCTGTGCATTCAGGAGATTGGCAGGAGCGTGGGAGAGAGTGCTCTATTCTCAGGAGCTGTGTCCTGAGCCTGCATGAGCAGACAGAAGAGAAGGGGAAGGCTCTTACAGACCTCTGCTATTTGAAATTCTCCAGCACAACTTTCTATTGTAATGTATACCACATCCCCACCTGACACTATTTCAGAAAGTGGTTCCTTATCCCCAGTTCCTGTGCCACAAATGCTTAACATATTGACGCCTCCATGGGACCAAGCATATGGGAACACAGTGCTGTGTGCACAAATGTTTCTGGCTTATGTCTCTGTGTGAGCTGTGAAAGTTCCATGATTCAAATGACTTCTGCCTCTGTGTTTTGTTTCAATAAATCAAATCTGTGGTGAATAGAGCATGAAAGGTATTGTCTAAAACTGTTCAGTATACAGTTTGCAAACTGTATTTGGTATCCTGGTCAGGTGTGGAGATGGGGACCTCACTGATAGTCTAGAGAGCTGCAGGGGATCTGAAATTCAGTGGAAACTGGAACCCACAGACTTACCGTGTGAGCCCAAATGACACGGGACTGTCAAGAGCACCGATTCCTTTTGACGTCAGCAAAGGCGGCCGAGATCACAAACTAAGCAAACACAGTTCTTGTCTTAGGCAGAAATCTCCTTCTTGGGTGGGGGCGAATCATTTAGGGGTGCTAAATTGCAAAGCAACTGCTAAAACTAGGAAGGCTCAGCTCAATCAGCCTTTTGCAAAATTCAGAAGTGGGACATGGAGGTAGTCTATTCAATTTTGGAAATACCAACTATTGGCAGGAAAGAAACTTTAAAATTACAGGTAGTATTTAAAAATACACGGGCTGGGTGGTGGTGGCTCAGTCTTTAATCCCAGCACTTGGGAGGCAGAGGCAGGCGGATCTCAGTGAGTTCGAGACCAGCCTGGTCTACAAAGCAAGTTCCGGGACAGGCAGGACTGTTACACAGAGAAACCCTGTCTTGAAAAAACAGACAAAAAAACACACAGAGGCACATTTCTTACTTTGCCCTCTTCCTCTATTTCCTAGAAAAACCTGAAGAATTGGTGCATTTCGTGTTTTCCTGAAGAAGCAGGAAAACACGGAGAGTTAAGTGGGGTAGAAGAAGTAAAAAGCAAATGGTTGGGACACATTCTTAGGACATGCCAAGCACAATGGGATAGGACAAATTTAGGGATTAGGACTTGTACATCCATTGATGTAGTAGACCAGGTAACTTCCACAAACCTCAGAAGTGCTGACTGAACTCTGGCAATCACGTTATTGAAGGTTGAAAGAACTAACAACACCCCTTGCTCACCACGTTATAGAAGAAAAGGGTCCAGTGTGATGGTACGTACCTGTAGTCCCAAGAGATGTGAGGATAGTTCATCAAAGACTTTGCAGCCTTACAAAATTGCAGGAAGTTGATTTTAAATCTTTCAACTAGTTAAGGAGTGGGCTCCCAGCCCCCAAAGCTAAAACAATATAAAACTCTGAATGCTTTCAAGTTTGCAAACACAGCAATAATAGCTAATCTTCATTGCATGCTTATTACATTTTTGGCATTTTTCTAAATACCTGATACCTAACAGTCACTTCATCTTCACCATAACCATACGAGATCAATATAATTATAATTTTTATTTCACAAACGAGGAAGCCGAAGAAAAGGAGTTGAGGTATTGAGGTATTGATGTAAGATTACACTGTTAATAAGTGTAAGATGGGATTGAGCCCAGGAGTTGATACCAAAGCCTGTTTGATTTTTGTTTGTTGGTTAGTTGGTTGTTTGGGGGGGGGGTTGTTTGATTTTTTTTTTTTAGACTTGGTTAGATGTAGCTGGACTCAAACTCTCTATGTAGGCAAGGATGACCCTCAACTCCTGATATTCCTGCCTCTGCTGCCCACAGGCTGAGATT
>CABHPQ010121013.1:0-12167 GCA_902168405.1 Peromyscus aztecus | reverse complement strand
ATCCTTTATTTTCTATCTGTTTATCTCCGCAAGATTCTCCGCAATAAATCCTTCTATCTAATATTTCCTGCTGCTCACACTCAAGAAAACTCTGGGAAGCTGTGGGGTTGGTGGGAAAACGCCCCACAGCACACACACACCCCCAAGAAAATACTGTCTAGGAGTTGGCATCTCAGGCCCCTCTAAGGTCACACAGTAGGGCTGGTAGAGCAGCAGGGAACCAGAACATTCTCTGTGTCCTAAAGGCCTTTGACCCCCTGTCCTGGATGGGGAACATTTGTTTGTCCTGTGAAAAGTCCCCAAGTGGAGGGACTAACAACTGATTCCAGCTGGGCCTGTGCTCTTAACTCTGGCCATGTTCCCAACACTTCCGTTCCCGTGATCTGTCCCCTGTCCCTTCTCCATCAGAAAGTGGTCCTCTGGGTCTCCCCGGGGATGCAGTTGGATTGCCTTCCTGCTGTTTGGACCTGGGGCTGCTTCTTCCTGGCAGAGAGGTCCAGAGGCTGTTGTCCCCTGAGCTACCCCACCTCTGCTGGCCTTCCTGTCCCTGAAGGGAGTCTCCCTGGGGTGGGTTCTTTTAAACTAAGACAATGGTCTTCTCCCCATGAAGCTAAAATTATCAGAAACTGTTGCTGACCCTGCCCTCCTGCCTGACTCCTGCCCTGGCCATATGAGTGTCTCTTGGGAGTCCATGACAGCTCCCTGCTCCTCCTGGCACACAACCAGTGCAAAAAATAAATTTAAAAAACTGTCCTGGACTTACAGAGCCTTTGGTGTCTACAATGGCTGTATCCAGAACAGCTCCAGGCTGCTGCGGATCCTGGCCTCAGAGTCCCTGAGCTCACTCTTTACCCAACATTAAGCAGCCTTCTTCCCAGAACAGCATCTTCTTTCACACACAGATTTTGGGGGACCCAGATGGATGCATGTTCAACATTAGGACCTCCACTGTGATTGCCGTGGCCACAATCCCAGGAGCCTCTTTTTCTGAAGCCTCAGAGTAGACCTTCCCTGCCTCGCTCCCTTCCCCCATGGTTAGATCCATAGCTGTCCTCACTCTTGATTCCTCTCTAGCCTCCAAGTTTCTCAGTTATTTTTCTCTTGATGCTGGCCATGGCCTGGCTCTTGTACTACTCCGTCATATCCAGAAGACTTGGGGAAAGAATGTCACGGATGCTGTACCCCTCCCGGAAAGATATCAGGAGCCTAACAGGAAACATGGAGGAGTCGCTAATAAGGAGTCCAACAGCACCCATTTGTCTGTTTGTCCCTCCAGACGTCGTTCAAGGGATGCACCTGGGTAGACACCAGCAAGAACAGTTGAACATGCCTTATCATTTCTCACACCATTCCACAGCACAACATTAAGCAGCCTTCTTCTTTGGTTTTTTTCAGACAGGGTTTCTCTGTGTAGCTTTGGCGCCTCTCCTGGAGCTCACTCGGTAGCCCAGGCTGGCCTCGAACTCACAGAGATCCGCCTGCCTCTGCCTCCCGAGTGCTGGGATTAAAGGCATGCGCCACCACCGCCCGGCTCCACAGCACTTCTCAAGGTCCCTGTAAAACAGACATGGCAGTGACTGTGTCCAATTTGCAAAAAGGTCGACTCAAGATCCAGCCCCGACAGGGTAAGTGGCCAGCTCCACTCCTCGGAGCCTGGGACTGACTCCCAGCCCCTGGTCCTCCACCAAAGGTTCTATGTACCAGTTCTCCTGGCCCAGTGGGCCTGGGATGAGGGCAGGTGGGGAGGCTGAGTGGCACCACACACAGCACAAATGTGTGGCAGGGCAGCTGCCAGAAGGAAGGAGGGAGATTTCTGCTCCTGCTCAGGCAGATTTGTCCCCGCCCCATCCCTAGTCTATGGGAATCTCACGCTGTCCTTTCAGAGTGGCTTCCCAAGGGAGGTGGCTCAAGGCCACTTGGATGTGCTAACCAGGACCAGGGTTGAACAGTACGATCCAGCCTGGGAGGATCCAACTATCAGGACATCCTTTAAGTCTCCTGGGACCAAAGGCCAGCAGTACAATGTGGCTGAATCCATTGTCGTCCCCCACCCCACCCCCACCCCCATGCTAGCAGTATCTGAAGACTGCCTCCACAGATGCCCACAAACAGAGTGGCCAACACAAGAGGCATTCATCTTTTCACAGCTCTGGAGGCCAGAAGTGCAAACCAAGGTGTTGGGTCACCGTCTTCACATGACTCCACCTCCCCTGGCTTCTTTCTCCCTGTCTCTGTCCCCATAGTGGATGACCCTGAGTGAGCTCATCTCAAGAACTATACCAGCATGTGAAAGTTCTGTTTTGCTAGGTAAGGGCACATTCACAGGGTGTGGGACGTAGGACAGGGGAACGTGTCTTCTTAAGGGCTGCTGTTCACTCTACCACACACCCACCGTCTTTGGAATCACATGGAGCCCCATTGAAATCTCGGCCCCATTATTTGCCGGCTGGTCTTTGGAAAATGTGGTAATCTCCCCAAACCTTAGAGGTTTTTTTTTTTTTTTATGCTTAAAATAGGAATAAATGTTGACTCAGCCGAGTTGTTAAAAGGGCTAAATGATATAAGAAAGGGGCTTGACATGTTGTACATGCTCATTGAATGACCTATATGTCTATAAAGGTGATAAATAATTGACTCAGAGAAGTGAAGGAATCCTCCCAAGGTCACACAGGTCCTTAGACGGCAGGGCCATCAAATGTACCCAATGCTGAAGGCTCTTCTTCCCATACATCCTGCCCTCTTACTGTCTCTATGTTTCTCTGTCTGCTGTCTTCTCAATGTGTTCCTTGTGTTATCCCAGGCCACAGCAACCTCTGAGTGGAGTCCACAGCTGACTCAGCTCCCAGAGATGATAGGAGGGTCAGCATCTGACCTTGAGTTCTTCCCACAGGTTAACAGGAGAAGCTAGGCTTGGCTCTACCTGGGATAGGAAACCAGTGGTCACAGCATCACTATTGGGTAGTTGACCAGTGGCTATGGAGAAGGCATGGACTAGACTAGACCTCTCCATACATTGTCTCATTTCGCTTAGGGTTTGACTAAAAAAAAAAAACCCAAAACCCTTTGGGGTTTAATTAAGAAAACTAAGTTTTTCTTTAGGCTAGGGAGTCAGCGTCACCAGGAAGGACAGGGACTCTCTGGACCAGAATGAAAGGCCCGATGCCAGCAGATGGATTAATTCTTTCCTCTCTGAATTCTTTTGAAATGTGATCTTCCTCTTCTCCCCTCCAAAGGACAGGAGCTGACTTTGATCTTGAAAGCTCAGCCACTCAGATGTCCTGTGCTGTCTGCTTCTGAAGGAGCCTGCCTGGCTTGAAAAGAAGGCGGTCGTCGCTAATGTCAGGGGCACCAGGCTTAGTCCTGGAGCGGGGATAATGACCCACCTAAGTGGTTTCCAAGCCTTGGAGGAGCCTGGGGCTACAGAGCTCTGGGAGGGTCTTAGTTCTTCCAGGACAGAGCGTAAGTGCTCAGGCATGGCCCTTGACTAGGCCTGATTAGGCCTTAGGTTCATCCGGGGTCCAGTGTCTCCTATGAAAAGGAAGGAATAGAAGGGAAGAGAGGACTTCTTTCTGGTGAGACATGGGAAAGTTCTGGCAGTGGGAAAGGGGAAGAAAAGGGGTATGCATAGTAAGGAGGAAATAAGACCGAGAGAGGTAACTCCTAGTCAAGGTAACGTGAAGGTACAAACACTTCCAACCACAAAGTCCTCAGCTGTGTCCTGTGGCCCAAGGGGTTTTAGGAACCCAGGGCTCAGGCAGAGAAGGAAAGAGCTCTTCCTATCTAGTTGGTCAGCCAACTTATACCAGCAGCCCTGTCTGTGATCAGCTCGGTGCTGGGCCCCAGGGGGTAAGAACTGCCACAGCTCCGGCCTCTGAAATGGCACACAGCAGGAGTTGTGTGGACTATGGGCTAATGTGGGTGATTCCTGTGGTAATACAAGGCTGCCTTCTGGGGCTTGGCAGACGGTCAGTCTAAGGAAGGTGCCCAGGGTCTTGCCACACACTGCGGTGGGGCTGGGATGAGAGAAGAGATTTCATCTTAAATCCCTTCACAAATGTCGAGGGTCACTTTTCTCATTCTCTCCCTCTTCTCTCCATGTTCCCTGTCTAACTGGCCAAGTCCAAACTCCATGACCAAATCAACACCATGGCTCGAGAATGAGTCCACCTCTTTTTCCCCTGGGTTCTGTTTCTATCTCGGATTACCCTCAGGCACCCCTTCGCCAAGATGATATGTGTGGAAACAACAGCCACAAAGAGTTTAGGTAGGTCTCTATGCCTGCAGCAGCTGCTTCAGGGGCGCAGGGCAGGTGTGTTCTCACACGTGAAATGTCAATCTCAGGAGCTCATTTTCCCCTTAGAAACTTTTGGTTTTTTTTGAGACTGGATCTCATATATCCCAGGCTGACCTTCACCTCTTAAGTGCTGAAATTACTGATATGTGTTATCACTCCAGGCTTATGCGGTGCTGGGAATTGAACTCGGGGCTTCATGCAGGCTGAACATGTATTTTGCCAACTGAGTCTTTGTTTTCCCCTTAAAAACTTCACGAATTTCCGCTCATGCCAAGATAGTCTGGTCTGTTTGGCGTGGCTTACAAGACCCTGTACCGTGTACCCTTATGACCTCGGCAACCCCTGTCACTGTGCTTACCCCTTGTCCCCTGAAGATTGAAGACTGGCATTAACTGCTGCATCCCCAGGGCTCCCATGCACCTCTGCATGGGCAATTCCTGTGTGCAGGATTCACACCTCCTTATCCGTGTAGAAGGTTTTTTGTTTTTTGTTTTTTTCCTTCAAACTGAGGCTGTTCGGTAATGAAGCAGAAGATACTCAGTGGGTGATGGATAGAACAGGGCACCCTCTTGGAGCATCAGATGTCCCATTCTAAGAAATCAATAGAGATAATAAAGAACAGTCCTAAGTGTGGTTATTTTTCCAAGGCCAAAGTAAGTGTGCCAAACATTTCCCAAGTATCCTCTACAGCTCTTAAACCATTGCAGGTTTGGCATGCAGAGCACGGATGCTTGCCATCCTCCAAAATGCCAAAGAACAAAACATAAGAACTGCTCAGACATCTGAAGACACCATCTCTTTGGCCTTTGCCAAATCTGCTCCTGTGGGGGTCAGGAAAGAGGATGCAAATTTCCTTCCAAGTCCCAGGACCATTCTAAAATCCACCGACCATGGTACTCTGAGAAGGCAAGTGACTTCTGGAGTCTTCTCTGTGGTTTTGACTTTCCTGGCAGGGTGATGTCCCAGAAGCTGTGGGGAGAAGGTTAGTTATGATGGAGGCCCCTTCTGAAGAAGAACCAGGGTCCCTCTAGGTTCTCCCACCAGGATGGAGAGCAGAGCTGCTCTTTGTCTGGTTTCTCTGGTTCTTAGATCTGAGGAGGTCAGAGCCACACTCCAGGAGATCAAGGCCTCTTCCCTCAGAGGAGAGTGAGGCTTGCTTTTAAAACTCTGCTTCCGGTTAGTGTGAGAAAGTCGTGAAATGTGACATTTTGTTCTTCATTCCTTCTTTTGCCTTCTGGAATCTCAGAGTTAGATCTGGCAAATGGAAGTAAGAGGGTATTTCACAGCGTCTGAACTATTCCTCCCCACTTCTCCACATAGGCACTCACTGTTCCCAAGAAACTATGGCGTAAAGCTTAAGCACAGAGGACGTGACACTGGAAAACCTGGACTAGAACCCCAAGACATTAGTAGAGCCTCCAGGTCTAGTCCTCCCGGTGGAACCTGCAGTAATTCTGGGGCATCCAGGCAAGGTTCCAGTGGGCATCCTGACTCAGCCAGCCAGAGGCAGGCAGTGGCCCAGAACAGACAGCCCCCATCCATAGGGCTGATTACGAGGCCCACTCATGATGAGATGACCATGTACGTGGATAGGGGGCAGCTACATAGACCACGGCAACCCACGGAGGCCAGGAGGACAGAGCAGCCTCCTCCCAGCCATGTCTGTGGGGTTCTTTGATATTTCCTTAAATAGGATCCAATTGAACATTTTGAAAGGTTCCACCTTATGTAAGCGTTACCTTCCAAAATAGAAACCTCTTCATATTATTTTCAGCTATCTAAGAAGTGAGCCCCAGATTCTCCCAAGAGCTCCTTGTCCAAGGGAGATGAAGGGACCATTGGTAAGGCAGAGGACCCGTGGGTGGTTGAGGTTGTTCGTGTTTTAGAGTCACAAATACCCCAGGGGCGGAAGGACTCTATGGTCATTTCCCACTGACCTCTGCCTCCTGGCAGGACTGTCCTGAGCAACTGAGCAGAAGGACCTAGTTCCATCTACTAAGATCAAGTCAGGATCCTATGACCCGGAGCTGCACTGGCTGCTTCACTGCACAGCCTTGAGGGGTCAAGAAGACTCTGCCTTTGCCATTTCTGTCCCTGTTGGGTTTGGTTCTTCTCGCTTCTGCCACCTTTTCACTCCTTGTAGGGGTTTGCTGGCACTTCCCCTGGCCCTCGACCCACCACCCCACAAACCACAATGCTGGGCAGGCAGCCGCTGCTTAATCAATGCTTGCTAGGATGACTCAGTCTCCGAGTGTCGAAGTACCTCTGTACCAGACCAGCTTCATCTCCGCCTTGTTAGTGTTGCTTGATGTTTTGGAGACTTGGCCCTGATGCAGCTTGCAGAACCCCAGCTCCCATCAGGACCCAGAAGAAGCTCAGAAGCCCCCCAGCTGGGCAGTTTCAAGATGGGGAGACCCCACTGGTGGCCTCCGGGAGACGGGTGGCTTGTCACCTCTCTCGACTGCTCCAGACAGAGAAGACCCGTGGATGCTTTCGCACATGATTTCTGCTCTTCTGCCCAGCCCAGTCCATATCCACGAGTATACATGTATCTCAGACATCTGTGTACCTCACATCTGCTCCAACTGTCAGGTGACCTGTGAAGAAAGGGTTCAGAGCCCGCCTTCCTGTCCTTGCCCTCAAGGGGGTCCAGCCTATGAGATGTTGCTGGAACTCAGGACAGGACCATGTGTGCCACATGACCTGGGTAAGGGGAACAGCACAGGGCATCTCAACCTCTACAGCAGTGGCTCTCAACCTTCCTGATGCTGCAACCCTTTAATACAGTTCCTCATGTTGTGGTGAGAACCCCCAACCATATCATTATTTTCATTGCTACTTCATAACTGTAATTTTGCTACTGTTATGAATCATAATGTAAATATCTGATATTTCTGATGGCCGTAGGTGATCCCTGTGAAAGGGTCATTTGACCCCCCTAAAACAGTTACAACCCACAGGTTGAGAACCACTGCTTTAGAACAACAGTGAGTTCTCAAGGGAGACTTTACCTCACACTGCATCAGGGCAAGGCCCTACATCTACCTAAGAGTCTCTTGCTGAAACATTAGGGGTCATCCTCTTGGAGGGATCCCCAGAAACTGCATATGTGGTGGGGGAAAGAGCCGAAGAGGGCCTTCTAGTTGACTCTCAGCCCTGGCCCCTACTCTGAGAGTCTCTCAGTGGAGTCTCACATTTCACTGCTCCAGTTTCTGCCTGAACAAGAGAGCACAGAGAAGTTTCCTGAATGGCTAAGGCTGTCCTGTTTCCCCAGGAAGAGGCCAGTGCCCATCTACGTGAAAGTCTGTGTACTGAGTTTCCCCCTCTTACAATCCCCATCGTAACCTCCCCAGGACTCTCTGTGCCCACCAACTGCTCTTTGGGGGTGCCATGCCATTGCTGCAGACAGATTCACATTGACCTTCCTTCTTGGAATGAGGGTAAAATGTACACTCCTCCAAGGCATATCAGCATTTCTGGCACCCACTGTCATAAGGGGGTGGCCACGGCAGTGGGTGAGGTCCTGGCTGCCTGTGGAAGAGCCAAAATCAGGAATGCAAGGCTGTGAGCCGTCCTGCTGTCTGCAGAGGGAGTTAGTCCAGGCATCTCCTGCAGCTCCGAGGCTAATTGCTTAATTGAATCAGTGCAAATTCCTGCTGTTTTGGAGCTTGTGAGTTGTCTAGAAGATGGGCTGCTTTGGCAGGTCGGGGAAGCAGAGGCCAGAGCCAGAAGTCTGGGCTGAGGTCTCTGCTCAGCTGAACTTGAGTGCACTTGTCTAGCCCTGGGCAGAGGCGGACTCAAACCCACATAGTAGAAGGAGAGAATCAAGCCTTGGAAATTCTCCGCTGACCTCCACATACGTGCCATGGCACACCTCACCCCACCACCACATACCAGATGTGTGTGTGGGGGGGGGGGGAGGCTTGTTTTCATGTCCCTTTAGGTAGACTTGTGTGAGGTACCGCTATGCATTAACCATTTCCTGTTTCCCAGGCACACAGTAGGACCACATTTCCCACCATCCTTCACATTTTAGTAAAGTACATGCAAGTAGGTTCCGACCAGTGGAATGATGTCACTCACTGAGATGTGAGGTTCCGGCAATAACCTGGTCGTGAATTAGTAGCGGTGACCCCAGCATTTTGCTGTGTGAGTGAGGAAGGTATATTCACTCTGTTGGGAGGCCCCCGGACAAGGCTTTGGCTGTGGCTATTGTCTCGGTAATGCCATTTTCTAACTGTGTGACCCCAGACAAATCACTTAGCCTTTCTGAACCTGTTTCCTCACCTATGAAAAAGGAGTAACCTAATATTTAAGGTTGTAAAAAATCCAAATAAATGATTCACAAAAAGTTCTTGGCGTGGGGCCTGGCATAGAGTCAAACGTATAAATAGCAACTGCTCTTATTACATTAAGTGGAGAACAGTTTGGAAGATTAATTCTTGAAAAACTTTTATCTGTTTCAAGCTGCCTGGTTTATTTCATAAATAGCATAAACCGAGGAAAGAAAGCAGTCACTTTGATCCCCTTAAAACCCTGGACTGGGTTTCCAGACTTAGAAGTTCAAAATAATTGATTTTAGTAACAGTTTGTCCTGAGCTGTCCAGAGGAGTGGGGCAGGGCTTGGCTTCCTAACCAGGCCAAGAGCAGCCTGACCCTGGCCGGCTCTACACCCTGGGTGGCGGTTGGTAGACAGTGGCCAAGGCTGGCGGCCGTGAGCAGTGAACACTGGATGAGTCCATGGTGGGGCCTGAGCCCTCCCAGTCCTGATTTCAGAACAGCCCTGGCCAAGAACCACGTACCTTTCTACCCTGAGATTTTTGTTTTGTTGTTTTGTTTTATTTTGTTTTTGAGACAGGGTCTCCCTGTGTCATCTTGGCTGTCCTGGAACTCACTCTGTAATCAGGCTGGCCTCGAACTTGAGATCTGCCTGCCTCTGCCTCCCAAGTACTAGGATTAAAAGCGTGCACCATCACCACTCGATTTAGCCCTGAGATCACTCTGTATCATTCGAGCCATGCCCACAGGCAGGTAATAATATCCCACTGTGGTTTAACATGCATCTCCCTGGGAGGCTAATGGTGGTCATCTTTCCGAATACTCACCTCCCATCTCTAGGTCTTCTCTGGTGTGCCTTTTACCCATTTTACAACTGGATGACTTGCTTGTTACTTATTTTAAACTGTTGGACGTGTGACTCATTTCTAGATTCTATTCCTTGGTGACACCTGTGGCCTGTAAATACTTTCTTCCATTGTGTGGTTTATCCTCCCTCAGCAAAGCCCTGCCTCCCCTTTGAAAATATATGTCCTTACTCCGTAGCCCAGGCTGACCTAGAACTCACTGTGTAAACCAGGCTGACTACTAACTCAAGCTAATCCTCCGACTTCAGCTCTCTGAGTTCTGGGATTACAGACTCACCACACCAAGCTTCCATGGGGTCTTTTGCAGTTCGAGAGTGTTCAACTCTGATAAGGTTCATGTGATCAATGCTTGCTATGGGTGAAACTTTTGATGTCAAGGCTGAGAACCCTGTCCTTCCTTAGCTGGATAGAGCTCATCTGTGCACCATACATACCCTAGAACCTCAGTCCTAAGCCCAGGCTATGCCCTGCCTCTTGCTCACTACTTACTGGACCACAATCTTCAACCTCCTCTCTAAGGCCGACTCCCAACAAATGCCAAGAAAGTGGCCAGTTCTGTCCAGGCAGCTTCAACCCAGACCCCCAAACCCACCAGGAGTTGCCATGTCAGGGACCAGGTTCCAAAAAAGGACCTGCCCTGTTGTGTGTGTTCTGTAGGCAGACACACATATGCACAGTTCAGAGTTTGGAGACTTTGTGGTGGTCAAGGTCTACAGGGCTGGACTGGGATCTGTGATCCAACCATCCCAGACCTGCATGCTCTGGACAGCTACCCACAGAGCCCTAAAAAAAGATGTAACTAGGAAGATTTGTGTGTTGTCCTCTCTGCAGGGACTTGAGACTTGGGGATTTGTGCTACATTGTACAGCATGTTTAAAGCTCTGATTTAGCCACCCACCTGCACCCCAGAAGCCTCAGCCTTGAAGGCAAGGACAGCTTGTTCAGTTGCTTCGAACAGAACACAGGCAGCTTGGCTCCCACTCTATCCAGGCAGAGCTTAATCAGTTTCCACTAACAAAGAATCCATGCCTCATCATTCATCATCCTCTGCTGGGTAGTCTGGTCCTGGGTCCCAAATCCTCTCTTTACTGGTATAGTTATGTAGGAACCCTTAGCTGGGCCTTTGGTTTACCTGGAGAATCCGGCAATACTCACGGCTAACCCATGAGGAGCTTTCCCAGCACAGAAGCTCCATAGGCCTCCTGGGAGATAGCTGTGAGAACTATCAAACTTAACCAGGGATGGCTGCAAAGGGCAGCAGAGGACTCGGGGCGGGGACGGGGAAGCTGTTCCAAGGCGGCTGGAGTGTCTCAGGCTCTGCAGAAGGCAGAGCCTGCACTTGGAGGGTTTTCAAGAGCCCTTTTGCCGAGTAGGCCTCCTTGCTCAGTGAGTAACTGAGGTCTTGGGGTCCAGAGCTGAGGTCCTGGAAGAGCTGAGAAGCGGAGCTCGATTTTGAGAATCGAATCTGAGCCAAAATTCTCTTAAGCGATGAGGCTTTGGGAAGTGAGGGAGAAGAAGAGAGGAAGGACGGGAGGGATAAAGGAATAAAATTCACTGGGTCACCAAAATAAGAACGTCGATGGGAGCTGACTGGGGAAGAGACTAGCAGGAACAGGAGGAGATGACAGAGAGTGACAGGAGAGGTAAATAAGATGGAAATACGTTTATGTTCATGTATGAAAATGTCAAAATGAAGCCCATTAAAAAACTGTAACCAAAGCATTAATGGGGGGAGAGCTATTTCTTCCAGGAAAAAAAATAAAGTATTTACTTATAATCTTGTGTGAAGAACAGAGAACAGACTCCCTGAAGTCCAGCTGTGTTAGAGACTTTGTTGAGGTGACGAGTACGGCAAAAAGGATGTCCCAGTGTCGGCTGTCAAGTGGTTAAGAAGCGGATAGAATCCACAACAAAAATAAAACCTTCCCTGTGACTAGGTGGGAAACTCACTTGTGCAAGTACTTAGAACTGGGAGGCTGAAGGTGAAGCCAGGGTCTGAGGTCGCGTGGTGACACCGGAAGTAGAAGTGTGCTCAGTGCGCTCAAGCTGCGGCTGGAGTCTGAGGTGTGTTTGTAAATGTTTGGGGCATTCAGTTAAGGGATGGTCCTTCCTCCCTGCTGAGAAGGCAATTTCCACGTGCGGTACCCTGCCTGGAGAGCTAGACTCCCGGAACACTGAGTAAAGTCCCTTCAAGAACCAGATACTTTCTTGCAAAGTGCCTTGGAGAACTGGATACTTTCTTGCAAAGTGCCTTGGAGAACTGGATACTTTCTTGCAAAGTCCCTTGGAGAACTGGATACTTTCTTGCAAAGTCCCTTGGAGAACTGGATACTTTCTTGCAAAGTCCCTTCCAGAACTAGATACTTTCTTGCGGTTCTTGGGGACTTAGATGGATACTCCTTCTGTTACTGTGTCAACTTTTGGAAATGTATCCATGGGGTGGGGTGGTGGGCACCGTGCAGCCGAGCAAGTCTGATGACCAGACCTCAATCCCTGGAGCCCACAAAGAAAGCCAGACGCCATAGGGCACATCTCTAATCCTAGTTCTCCTGTAGGGAGATGAGAGAGAGGCAAGGGGCAACAGAATAACATGGAAGCTCATGGCCAGTTAGCCTCAAGAACGCAGCTGGGAAGCCAGAGAGACTCTGCCTCAACAAAGTAGAAGGTAACAACAAACTCTAGAAAACTGTCCTCTGACTTCTACATGCCTGCTATGGTACAAAATCACC
>CABHPQ010121004.1:2635-12891 GCA_902168405.1 Peromyscus aztecus | reverse complement strand
CCATGGTTAATCTCAAGCCTTGGTTTCACCCCCGTTTTATTAGTGGCCCAGGCTTACTTCATACATTAACTAAATAGAATCCATAGATGAAGGCAGATAACTAAATAATCTCTTCATTCGGAGTCCCAGCCCCTTATAAAACTGTGCAGAGCTCACCCAGCCCCTTGGTTGTTCCGGTCCTGTTATTTCGTCCCTGCAGCCATTGCACTCCAGATGTGTAGCCCTGCGTTTCACTTCCTGATGTGTGAAGCAGAGTGCAGTGTGCAATCTAATTAGACTATTTGGACTGTTCATTTACTGGGGTATCTATGAACTGAGTCCATGGTAGCCAGAGAACTTACTCAGGTGTAAGAAATGAGGAGAAAGATGTGATGGGTAACAGAAACCTCTGAAGAAAAACATCTGGATAACCCGGAGATGCTAGGCTAACATGCCTAGGATGGTACATAAGACCATCATAGAGTCATTAAAGGTACAATGTTGTTCTTTCTATGAACAAAAAAAAACTCCACAACAAAAAAAATGTTAAAACATTAAAAAACTTATAAACTGGTGAGTATACAGGAAAATGGCAATAGCATTGCTAATCAAGTTTATTATGGGGAGCTGAGATGACTTTATATTTTTAATTTTCTCCAAATAAATATATGTTGCCTTAATAGTAAGAAAAACCAATGATAATTTGGTTTGGTTTTTTTTATGCTTTTATTTAGTTTTTGAGAATTTTATACAATATATTTTGATCATATTCTTTGACCTTCCCCAATGCCTCCCAGATCCCTCTCCACCTCCCTACCTATCCGACTCCAAGTTCTTTATCTCTCTTAAAAAACAAAAACAAAACCAAACAAACAAAAGTCACACACCAAGAAAAAAATGGCATCAAATTTGTGTTGATGAACTACTCCTGAGCATGGGGCCCATTTTCGGAGTATGGTTACTATATGTAGTATGACTCCATCTAATAAAATTGATTTTTTCCTCTCCCAGCAGCTATCTGTTACAAATAGCTTCTTGGATGAAAGTAGATCTATGTGTCCACTTTCCTTTCTCTGTGTTGGGATTTTTGTCTGGCTTGAGGTTATCACACTCTCTGTGAGTTCACATGTGAGACAGTCCTGCTGTGGCCAGAAAGTGTTGTTTCCTAGAAGTCCTCCACCATCTCTGTCTCATAATCTTTCTGCCTCCTCGATCCAATATATCCCTGAACTTTGATGAGAGAAGTGTGATAAAGACATCTAACTTAAGGCTCAGGGTCCCAAAGTCTCTCATTCTCTACAGATTGCCCAGTTATGGGTCTATATGTTTTTCCCATCTTTTGCAAGAGGAAGCTTCTCTGATGAGGACTGAGTGATGCACTCATTTCTGGGTATAGCAAAAATGTCATTAGTAGTCATTTTATTGCTATGTTCATTGAGCAGAATTATAGTAGTAGGTTTTCTTCTAGAGTTCATGACCTATCTAGTCTCAGGCCCTTGACCTTATTAACAGTGTCAGGTATGGATTCTCAGCTCACGGAGTGGGCCTTCAAACACATATTAAAAAGTGGTTGGTTACTCCCGTAACATTCATGCTACTATTGCACCTGTAGGCATGGCTTTGAGGCAAGATAGCTATGGTAGCATGGAGAGTTCATAGTTGGGTAAGATTGATGATTACTTTTTCTTCCCTAATAGTGCATATAGTTCCTGGTAGCACAATGAATGGCACCAGTAGGGGTGAAGATTCTAGTTGAATACCAGCTCAACATGTTCACTCATATAGCTATGTGGTATCTTCAGCAATAGGGTCCTACCATCAGGTTGTAGAGGGTAACCAATAGCTTCAACAACAGCCCATAATGTTTTAGGGGGGTCAAAGGGACCCCTTCAGCCAACAACTCAAAAACTATGGACCCCTTCAGCCAACAACTCAAAAACTATAATTCTTTTCTGGTGCTGGGGGTTTCTCTTTGGGAGCATATGCTGTCCAGTTGTGGTATTGCCTCCCCCAATATATGGTAATTCTACTTACAGTCCTTTTATATGTGTATACATTTATATATGTGTGGTCATTTCAATGTGAAGGGCTCTCCTGTTTGAATGCTTGGTTCCCAGTTGGTGGAACTGTTTGGGGAGGATTAAGAGGTGTAGCCTTGTTGGAGTAAGTATACCACTAGGGGAGGGGTTTTAAGGTTTCAAAAGACTCAATGTCGTTCTCAGTAGGCACTCTTCCTCTTGCTTACAGTTTGAGGTGTGAGTTCTCAGCTGTCCCTGCTGCTCTCATGGCCTCTAACCCTCTGAAACCATGAGATCAATTACGTGTTCTTTTTATAAGTTGCCTTGGTCATGGTGTTTTATCACAGCAGTAAAAAGTACCTAATGCAATATGTATGTATACTTATGTATATATATTTATTTATATTTATAATTTTCCCAAGTAAGTATATGTTGTCTTAGTAATAAGAAAAAAAATCAATGATAATTTGTTTTTGTTTTGTTGTTAATTTTAAAAATGAATAGCATATCCTCTTACTGAGCTGGAATTTCTACCTCTTTGACTGTCAAATCCACAGGTATTTAAGCTCCTCGTCCCAAAGTTGTATTTTTTTATTAAAATTTCCTTTACAAAATGGATCTGCTGCTTTTTAAATGAATACTTCAAGGCTATTATTCTGTTTCCAATTATTTCTGGAGTTTCCTTTATGTAGAGTGCCATATAAACATACTGAGTTGCATGCAGCTACACCCTTTATTTTTAATACAAGCTTGCTTATCCTTTTCTTTGACAACTATTCTTTTTTTCCTCTCACATATACAAACCTCAGTCCCACTGTGGTTTGTTTTATAGTCCTTGTTCACATTAATTCTGTACTCCTGAAAGCCATAAAGACAGAGAGTGGAGATACCACATGGCTTTACACATAGCATCCTGAGTACATAGGAGGGACGAGAATGTCAACTGAAAAATTTGGGAGCAATAAAGAGATGGAAGGAGAAAGGGAGCATGTTTTCAGAGTTCTTTCAAAACCTCCACTTACAACTTCCTTGAAATGAATTACCCTTTTTTTCAGGCTACTGCTTCTGTGAATTTATGGTTAATAAATATATGGCTCAAGTTCCTTTAATCTTAATGTTGGGAGATATGTTTGTAGGTTTTGGTGTGCATCATAGCTGAAACAAAGCTTTGAAGATGATTTAAGGTTAGGTTAAGATGTTTTGGTTAATGGCTTTGAGGTAAAAAAAAATCTTGGAAAACAATTTAAATGCACATAGTCAAACAAAAGAGCAGGTACAGTGAATGGCAGCCTGACTGTTGTGGCTGATGTAGCTTTCTTGCTAGGATGGGTTGGTGACCAAAAGTGAAGATTAATTCCTTGCACCCATTCCTGCCCTCAGCTTCCTGATATTAAAAAAAAAAAAAACCCTATTGATGAGTGGGTATGCTACTTTAAATCCCCGAGGAATTAAAGTAAAGCTGACTAATTGTTTTTCATATATAAAAGTTTAGGTTTGTGATTCTTTTAAGTTTTTTTATAACATTACCTTTTAAGATAAATAATAAAATAATTGGTCCTTTCTTTGTAATGGCAAAATGCAGTCTGCCAGTAAAAGAGCTGGCTGAGAAAAATACTTTGCTTGCTTACACTCTGTTAATCTATAACAAGTTGTTTGGGTATGAATGTATGTGGGTTCTTAGGACAATTTGTTTTTCACCTGCAATATGTAAAGTGTTTAGTCATATAAGGGATAAGGAAAACATGCTGTTTTTTACTTGTATTCATTGTAATCATTCACTTGAAAAATAGAACGTAACCACATTGTAATTTTTATTCTGTTTGCAAGGTTTTTCTGGGATATATAAGCTGTGAAAGAAAAAAAATAAAGTTAAGAGAAAAATAGGAGAGATTTAGAAGGAAAGTTAGGAGGAAGACATCAAGAGAGATAGAAGGGATACATCTAGATAGAGGTAAGAAAAGAAATAAAGAACAGAGATAGAGAGAACAGAAAAAGATCCTGAGAGTATGTGTGTGTCTTTTCCCAGAGAGTTAAGTTTAGCCCCCTTGGCGGCCCCAGAGAATTAAGTTTTACTCTCTCAGATGGAGAAGTCAAGTTGAGTGACAGTCCGCTGACTGCCTAGGCTCCCCCTCAAGTCCTGAGTGGCTGGAAGTTGGTCCTCATGGCAGTGGTAGCTTTGGTTTTCCAACCTCAAAAATCTAATTAACTAAAAATCTCTTACAAGTGTGCCCAGATGCTTGGGTTTTTAGTTAATTATAGATGTAGTCAAGTTGAAAATCAAGAATAGATATCATACCACAGCAAGTTATTTCCCAGAATACAAAGCATTATTATTTCCAGAGCTCAGGTGAAGGTTATCAGTGCCAGATACAATGAACTACTGAAGGAAATGAATGGGTATATGAGATTCACTTGAAAGTTCAACTTGATGACATCACTGGTTAATAAAGCTTAGTCATCATAAATAACATAAGCCAGGGAAGGTAGCACATACCTGTCATCCCAGCACTTGGCAGCTGGAGGCAAGAGGACCAGAAATTCAAGGTCATCCTTGGTTATATAGCAAGTTCAAGCACACATGGAGTTGGGGCTCAAATCCAAATTCTAGCATATACTGGCCAGGGGACTTTGGATGATTTATTCTCTTTTTATGTGATTTAGTGGAAAGAGTAAGGCATAATTTGAAGAGACCACAGATGCAAAGTCCCTGATAGAATCTACCTGAGTTGAGTTGGTAGTTATGGACCTAACCTCATCCCCAGGCTAAAGTTGAGTGGGCCCATAGCAGGTCCTGAAATCATTCCCTCAATTTGAGGAGAAAAATGTATATGTTTTATCAATTCTTGAGTCTGTGTATCTGAAGTCAAACTTGCTCCCATGAGTGAAACTGAAGATGTCAATCTTGAGATCTACCATAGTCACTGACAGTCATACGGAAACAGCTGATTTTTACTGAGGCAGAAGCATAGCACTAGTGAGCAATCAAAGACTGGGGGAATCTTAACTGTGCTGAAGTTCCCGCTGCCACTGTCTTCCTGTCACCTTTAATCACCTTTAGTGGCTGCTCTGAGGATGGATCCCAGCCACAGGTACCCCAGTCTTAGTTACCACAGGCAGCAAGTGTCAGTCTTCCAATGATGACAGAACGCAAGAATGTAGCATGGGAAGTGGAGGGTGAATACTCTCTTTATCTCCTGATCATCACCTAGACCACCACCTACTTTAGACTGGCTAGCAGAAACAAGAATCTCAAATATATTCAATAGATTTCATCAAAAGATACTTTTTTTTCTATATATTTGGCTTCAGTTTACTGGTATTCATCCTGAAAGAATAAATGTCATCTCGACCATATCCTTGATACTCCTAGTGGCGTTTTAAAAACAATCTGATGATTTTGATCTCTATCCAACTCAGACTGAATACTACACCTTTCTATAAGCCTGATCCATCTGGGGAGTGCTGGTTGATCAAGGAAAAACTCTGGTTATTTGCTTCATTCAAATTGTTGCTCCCAAAGTTAGTTTTTAATGTATAAAATAAGATCATATTTAATGTTTCCTATCCTTTTCAGATATTCAAGGGATTCCAACCGATATTGCCACTGTGGTGTACCATATAAAAACGCTAGACTACTCAAATAAGAAAGCAATTGTTTTACCAACATGAATCCACAGTTATTCTTTAATATATACATATATACATACATATGTTTGTTGATTGGTGTTATTGTATGTGTATGTATAAGGGACACACATCTGCCACAGAAGTCAGAGAACATCCTTCTAGAGTTAGTTCTCTCCTTTCCCTTACATGAGTTCCCTAGATTGAACTCAAGTTGTTATGCCTGTGCAACTAGGGCCTTTACCTACTAAGACATGTCTCCAGGTCCAAAGTTCTTAGTCTTTTAAGAAACCTAGGAGCCAAAAGAGTCACAAGTAAGAGTAAGACACTTAGGGCTTAGGAGGAAATATAAAGTCATTCTAATGTACTTACTCTGGGTAGTGCTACACAGGTGAGGTCCAAACACACCTTCAGCAATATTGTATTCCACAGACTGAGGGTACTGTGGGTTAAATCCACTGTAAAAGCTGTGGCTTATGGGCTGGGGAGATAGCTCAGTAGGTAAGAGTGCTTGCTGCACAAGTATAAGGACTGAGTTCAAATTCCTAAACCTAGGTTAAAAAAAAATAAAAACCTGGGTGTGGCCATGCTGTGAGTGTGGGAAGAGACAGAAAGATTTCTGGCGCTTTTTGGCTGTCACTAGCCCCAGGTTGAACAAGAGACCCTGAGTCAGGAAAATAAAGCAGAGAGTGATATAGTAGGACCACTAATGTCCGCCTCTGGTCTCACACACATGTATGTACACTGTAGACATGTACACCACACTTACACACATATGTGTTGCGGAATATTAGTTAAAGATGTATTATGTTCATTTATGCTGTGGAACATTTGTTTAATGATGCAAAAATATGTTGCAGTCTTTTATATTGCATTTATTTAACTCTGTAAAGCTGTGTTACTTTGCCTGCCTAAAATATGTGATTAAACTAATAAAGAGCTGAACAGCCAATAGCGAGGCAAAAGAGAGGGACAGGCAGGGCTGGCATGCAGAGAGAATAAATAGGAAGAGAAATCCAGGCTCGAGAGAAGAATGAGAAGGGGGAGGAATGAGAAAAGGAGGAGAGGAGGATGTCAGGGACCAGCAGCACAACTACACAGCAAGCCACAGAGTAAGAAGAAAAGAAAGATATATAGAATAAAAAAAGGCAAAACAGCCCAGAGGCAAAATGTAGTTAAAGAGAAACGGGTTAATTTAAGTTAGAAAAGGTGGCTAGAAACAAGCCAAGCTAAGGCTGGGGCATTCATGAGTAAAACTAAGTCTCCATGTATTAATTTGGGAGCTGGGTGGCAGGGCCCCAAAAGAGAAAAAAAAAACTGCACATATGCACAATTTTTTAAATGTAGCTAATACATTCGAGATGCTAAGAAGAACATAAAATTGAACACAAATCCCTGCCTTTGCATACTTCTCTGCTGCAGAGGAACAGGCCTCTGAAAGGAGAATATCCTTGTCAATGCTATTGTTTAGATTTAGAAGTTTAGAGTTATCTGTATTTATATTACTGGTCACCACTTCTTAAATTTCTAAGTAAAATGCTTTGCAACTTTCAGAAAACTTATCAGAATACCAGTATGTCTTAGAATTAAAATGAAATAGTTTTTTTAAAAAAGACACATTTTTGCCTTCTTTTTCAAAAAGTAGCTACTGCTTTCATCCCTAAACAACCAAATCAAGCATGAATGCAGTGCACAGACAGGACTAGCCATAAAACTAACCAAACAGAAGGGGTATGTTATAAGGAGTTTATTTCATAATTCTGGAGATTGTTTACTCTACAAATCTGCAGGTGAGCATGTGAGAGGGAGAGTAAAGGGATGCCAAGGTTGTCAGGAAGTAAGAGTCCACAGAGCAGAGGAAGTCTCTGGACTGAGGGACAATGGGGGAGGGGTCCATCTTTTGTTCCACTCAGATGTTCAACTAATATAAATGAGTCCACAGACATGGGGGGAGGCAACTTAGTTTAATAAAATCCTCTCTTTAAAAGTATTATCCTCTAAACACAGCCTGTCCATAACCCTTGAAATTAACAGTCACTCATAGATGTGTCCTCTCAAAGTCAGGCCCTTCCCACTAAGAGGAGGTCATCTGTCTGCAGCGTTCCTCACTAAAGGACATCCTTTTGCTACACAATGATGGTAGACACAAGCTGAAAGTCCCAGACAGTCAATGTTCCAGGGGTCATCCTCAACTAAGAAAGGGCAGGAGCTGATGGAGAACTTCAAATTATTTGTGTTCAGAGTGGCATACAGAAGCCTGTCCCATCCATCTTTAATAGGAAAATCCCTCCTGCTTCCTCATAGGATCTTCTCTAACAAGACTTGCACCCAAACCGTGTGTTATACCTGCCCTGTGTACAACCCACTTGGAGACAGTCTCCAAGCAGGCTGTTGTGAGCCTACCTCACTCCAACTCTTCCTTCTACCCCCACCCTGATGTCATGGAAACAGAGTTTATCTCTTTAATTCATTTCTTTTTTTTTTAAGACTCTTATTCACATTGAGAGGAAAGAACTCCCAAGGAATTCACCTTCAGAAGTACCTTGATGTGAATATGGCAATCACATTTTAAAACAACTAGTACTGCTTTTGTTTGTTTGGTTGCTTGCTTGCTTGCTTGCCTGGTTTGGTTTTTCTTTGCTTCACAGATAAGCTCTCACCACATAGCCAGTGCTGACCAATGTCAATTCACTAGCTCAAGCTGGCCTCAAAGTTACAGTAACCTTCCTGCCTCAGCTTTCCACATGCTGGAATTATAGGTGTGAGCTACCATATCCAATATTGGTACTGTTGATAGACTTTTAAAATAAAATCTTGGACTCAGCCCCAACAGGTTTAAGGCAGGCCACCCATCCCAACTTGACAACTAAAGACATAAGTAATGGTGAAAAGCAAAGAAAGAAGATTTAATGAATGAAACACGTTAAGAAGAGGATCTGATAAAGAAGTTCAGTTATCCAACTTCCTCTTTAGGGTACTTTCATGAGCTTTAAGTTTAGAGGAAGAAAGAACTGAGGTGAAGGAGGGGACCCATACATGAGCTGATCCTTGTCTCAGCTGTGGTTCTTAAAGGTGGTTCAAAGAGGTCCTTACTACTCACAGGAACAATCTAGTGCCCACTTCTGCTTCACAATGCAGCCTTGCCATCAAAAATAATTCTCCACATGTGCGGAGTAATGTGACCTAGAATCCTTGGTGACAAACTGTTTAGGACAATGATTCTTACCTTTGTGCCTTCAGCCTTTAAAAGAAATACAAGATAGAATCACCAGTCTATAGATGGATGCAGGACTAGAGAAATGGCTCAGTAGGTAAATGCACACGCCATATAAGCATGAGGACCTGAGTTAGAATCCCCAGAACCCATATAATGCCAGGCAGGGCAGTGTGCATCAGTAATCACAGTGCTTCTGTGGCAAAATAGAAGGCAGAGACAGGAGAATGCCTCAAAGCTTGAGGACTGGCTAGTCTGGCATGAGCAGCAAGGAACAACAGAGACCCTATCTCAAGGTGGAAGGTGAGATTACAGAAAACCACAACCAATCAAAATGCAGAGTTCCAGTGGATACACCTATAAAACACTCTTGTACCTAAGACTCAGGGTGTGTGAGGAAAGAGGCTTACAGAAAAAGAATTGGAAAGACTGTAAGAGCCAGAGATTCAGTAAACCTGCTGTGAGACTGCATCTCTTACAATGTCAGAAGCTTCACCCGTAAAGTCTTATGGTCTAAACATGAGCGGAACAAGGACAACACTAACAGATATGCCAAAGTGAATGAGAGAAAGTCCAGAAGGCCTCAATACTGCACAAAGAATTATGGGCAAGCAAGGAATTCTAAGAGTAGAAGAAATGGTCTTCCCCAGGGAATAGTATATCAATTGGTTATCCAATGCCACATGGCGAGTCCTGAAAAATTGCATACAAATAACATCATACAGATGGAGCAGGTTATATTTAAGAATAACTATGTATATGCATACAGTTATATGCAATAACAACACTTGATGAAAAAAAGAGACAATGAATTTGAAAAAGAGCAAGGAAAGATATCTGGAAGGATTTGGAGAGGGACTAAGGAGGAGGTAAATTATATTATAATCTCAAAAATAAAATAATTTTAAAATATGTAAGGTGAAGACCAGCCCCCAAGACTGTCATCTGACAGACATACATGCATGCCACAATGTGTGCCAACCCCCTGCCACACACACACACACACACACACACACACACACACACACACACACAAAATAACATTCTTATGCAGAGATAACCAGGAGTCTGATCCAAAGTAAAGGAGACATGGAAAAATGAAAGCAGAGATGCCAGGATTTTATCCCGCTTTTAGTTACCTCGTAGCCCACGCGAGGAATCAGTATTTTTTCATCAAAAGCACTTTTCCCCATAACTATATAAAGACTACCTAACTATCTGGAGAACTGAGTAAAGGCATTCATAGACACAGATGCTCAGTGTAGTTATTATAGTAGAAGTGAGCACATGAGTCACAAAACACCGGCCTCTTCCTTGAAAAAGGGTTCAAAATGCATTGAACTGAACATTAGAGTCCAACCAGAAGGGTTTAGCCCCAGATCCAAGCTGTGAATTCAAACCCCCACACATAGCAAGTCACA
>CABHPQ010121002.1:64028-80446 GCA_902168405.1 Peromyscus aztecus | reverse complement strand
CTCTATAAAGTTTCACTTACAACAGAGCATAAAATGCAGAAATTCTGGTTAGCATTTTTGTGAACTCCAGCATGTCCTTAGTACTTAAGGATATATAAACTCAGTGTAATTTACTGACTTGGAAGTTTTTGCTTTGCATGCCCAGAGCATCAAAAGTGGTGTGCTATGGAATAATCCTTGTGTACACTGTGAAGATTTGTCATTGTGATTGGTTTAATAAAGAAGCTGACTGGCCAATAGCTGAACAGGATGAAGTTAGGCAGGAGATCCAGAATGTGGGAAGAAGAAGGGCAGAATCTGGAGTCACCAGCAGATGTAGAGGGAGAAAGAGATAAATGTGCCATGCTAATAAAGGTATGTGGCAGAGCATAAATAAGGAATTTGGGTTAATTTAAAAATGTAAGAGCTAGTTAGTAATAAGCCTGAGCTATTGGTCAAACACTTGTAATTAATATTAAGACTCTGAGTGATTATTTGAGAGTGGCTGTAGGATAGGAAAACTCCACCTACAGTGGTGTACATAGTTTTTCTTCCCCTTGGACTGTCTTGCATTCATGTGATTCATTTTGCTGTGAGGGTAATATTTGTTTCTTAATAAAGATAGGTGCTTAGAAATATAGAAGGCCAAGTATGATCTTACATGAAAAGTTTTTAATTATGCTATATGGAGAAAAGAAATGTATCTTATAAGAATTTACCTTGGAATGAGCTTCAAAATTAATGAGAAATGAAAGAGGGAGGAAATGAACCCCTTACTGAATAAAAATCATTCTTTTTTGAGATCAAGGCATTTGATGGAAATATTTTTCATTGAAATAAAATATGAGCACCATTCTGGAGTATACATGTTTGCAAAATATATGCACATCATACACACAATCTTCAAAAAAAATTGGAAAGGTCAAAGCTCAGGATTTTGATATGTAAACTGAGAGAAAGAGAAGGCTTTTTCAGAATGTGGTAATATTAGTAGAAATGCCAGGAAAAAGCTTCTATGTGCCTGCATTTACATTTCCTTCAGTTTTCCTCTTTTATCCTGTGTTTCAACTTGATTTTATTATGCTTAATTATGACTAGATAGATGATCCTTGGTTATTATGAGGTTATGTCCTCAATAAACCCATCACAAGATGAAAACAGTATATCAAAAGTACTCCAATGGGACTAGAGAGAAAGTTCAGTGGTTAAGTGTGCTTGCTGCTTGTATTAGTCATTATTCTCTAGAGCTTCAGAACTTATGGGATGAATCTCTCTCTCACTCTCTCTCTCTCTATGTATATAATGGGATTTATTGGAATGACTTACAGGCCATAGTCCAGCTAATCCAACAATGCTAGCTGTGAATGGAAAGCCCAAGAATCTAGGAGTTTTTCAGTTCCACAAGGCTGGATGTCTCATCTGGTCTTTAGTGTACACCGGAATCCTGATGAAGTAGGCTTCAATGTGCTAGCAAGGTGAGGGCAAGCAGGCAAAGAGCAAAAGCTCCCTTCTTCTATTTCCTTATATAGGCTTCCAGAAGAAGGTATGGCTCATATTAAAGGAATATTTTCCTGCCTCAAGATTTGGGTTAAAGGCATGTTTCTTCCCACCACAAGATCCAAATTAAAGGCCTGTGTCTTCCAGCTTTAAGAACTGGATCAAAGGTGTGTGTCTTCTTACCTCAAAGGTCTGGACTAGAAGTGGATTCATCCACTTCAAACCAAGGAGGAAATCTCTCACAGGTGTTCCTTCCATTTCTGTATTGCAGTTCATTACAGATATAGTCAAGTTGACAATCAAGAATAGCCATCTCACTGCTCTTGCAAGGGACCCAAGTTTGGTTTCTAGCACTAACAGACTGTAACTTTAGTTCCAGAGGACAAGACTATAGTGGTATTCTATTTGTACTGAAATGTGATTTTATTTGTATGTTAATAAATAAAGTTGCCTAGGGGTCAGAGCTATTAGCAAACCATAGGGAAAGCCAGGGCGGTGGTGGTGCACGCCTTTAATCCCAGCACTTGGTAAGCAGAACTAGGTAGATCTCTGTGTGTTCAAGGATACAGCCAGAATTGGAGACACATGCCCTTAATCTCAATACCAACCATAGAAGATCTTGGAGGTCTGTACAGACAGGCCGTGACGAGGCAGTCACGTAGTTGGGTTTACGACCAATGAGAAGGCAGAACAGAACTCTATTTAAGGACGAACGCACAGGAAGTAGTTCCTTTTCGGAAAGGTCTCTTGGCAGAAGAAGCTGGCTGGCAGGCAGTGGTAAGGCTCCTAGCTCTGACCTCTTGGGCTTTTATCTTTACCTTGGCTCTGTGTTTCTTATTTAATAAGATGGTTGGTTACATCTACACAAGACACCCTCCCTTGTCCTCTATCAGTTCCTACACAGGTGTGTGTATGCATATTCACACATATATACATAGATGTCACCTCCTTAACATCTGAGTTTACTAGAACAGCTCACTCTATGGTACCAGTTGTTTCTCCTCATGGTCATGTGGCTGAAGCTCCTTGGCATAATCACAAGAGAGAAACATTCTGCATACCCTGAGCCCAGGAATATCCAAATTTAAAGTACTGTTTCTACTGAGTGTGTATTGCCTTTTGCATCTTCGTAAAGCCAGAATCATAAGTCAAATCACTGTAAATCAGGACTCATTTCTACTGGTATTTTCTAAATGCTTTGTACCTTTTTTCCCCGGATTTATTTTAAATTATGTGTATTTGTGTGTTTTATACCACATACACATGCTGTGGATATAGCTCTGTATGCTGTGAATGTGTTGCTCTGATTGGTTAATAAATAAAGTGCTGATTGGCCAGTAGCCAGGCAGGAAGTACAGGTGGGACAAAGGGAGAGGAGAATTCTGGGAAGAGGAAGACTGAGTCAGGAGTCTCCAGCCAGAGACAGAGGAAGCATGATATGAAAGTACCAGTAAGCCTCAAGCCACATGGCAACTTATAGATTGATAGTAATGGGTTAATTTAAGATATAAGAACTGGATAGCAAGAAGCCTGAGTCATTAGGCCAAACAGTTTAAATAATTTAAGCATCTGTGTGTTTATTTGGGTCTGAGTGGCTGCGGGCCTGGGAGGGACTGGAGAAATCTCCAGCTACATACACAGGTACCTCTGGAGGCCAGAGGAGGGGGTTGGCTGCCCTAGAACTGGGATTTCAGGCAGTTGTGAGCCATCCAACGTGAGTATTGGGGATCAAACTGGAGTCCTCTAGAAGAGAAGCAAGTGCTGTTAACCATTGAATGTTTTTTCTAGCCCATGAGTTTTTTCTTCATTGAAAGGATGAAAAGTTAGAAGACATACTCATTGGTTCTCCTGATATCATGGAAAATAAATTAGCAAATAATAGAAAGAGTTAGGCATGCTATGCAAGGGGCAGAGTATGTAATATAGAACCAAGAGGGACCACAGATCATTCAGTTTACTGTCATCCTGGTACAAATAAAGTCACACACACTTTCCCTGGGTTTCAACAGTATACTAAGAAGACTTACAAAATTCACCAAAAGCTTCTGTAACTATGGTTTTTGTTTATTTCAAGAAAAGGATACTTATTAAAATCAGCCAAGGGAGGATATATACAAGAAAGATCAAGGAAAGTAGCAAATGCAAAGCATCTAGCATCTTTTGTGGTGGAGTCATGGACAGCATTAATTACCTGGGGCCAATGTGTGGCATTTGTATGAATATTACTAATGAGATAAGCTCACCTGAGATTTAGAGCCATGCTTGTGTGTATATGCATATGTATATGCAAGGGAGTGTATACATATGTATGTGGAGGCCATAGTAAAACTGAGGGTGTCATTTTCAGGAATGCTATTCCCCTTCTTTAAGTTGGGGTTTCTCATTGATCTGGAGCTCATCAGTTAGGCAAGAACAGCTGGCCCGTTAGTCCCAGGGATCCTTCTGTCACTGCCTCTCTAGCGCTGGTATTACCAATATGCCCAGTAGTTTTACATAGTTTCTTGGGATGAAATCCTTACTGATTGAATTATCTCCACAGCCTACATATATTGAATTCTTCTAAAGTATGATGCCTAGAGTGAATGCTTTCATATGTATTGTATTACTCAGTCTTGTGTCATATCATTCAATCCTGAATGGAAGCCACAGTTTCTTCTGAAAAGTACATGGGACAATGAGAGTTTGAATAATTTGGCATAGATTCATAGGCACTGATAGAGTCAAATTCCAGTCTTTGTGGGACAGCCTCAAAGTCCTTTTCTTATAACCACAAGATTTGTCTTCTAGTTAGTAAGCTTTGGATGAAATAATCCAGAGCAAGAGGTTACAATAAGAAAATGTATTTGAGAGACTGAAGAAATGAATCATCAGGGAGTGCTTGCTGTGTAAGAATGAAGACATGAGTTCAAATCCCCAGCACTCACATAAAAATCTGGTTATCATACCATGTGCTTATAATCTCAGCTCTGGGAAGGGAAAGATAGGAGGATACTGGGGTTCACTGTTTGACAACTTTGCTTCAGGTTCATTAAGAGACCCTGTCTTAAGGGAATAAGTTGGGGACTGATAGAACAGGATAACCTTCTCTGGCCTCCCTGTACATGCTTATGCATATGCACCCATTCACACATGTGTGGATACACTACATATACACACTCACATAAACACATACACATGAACATGTATGCACATGTACACATATATAGAGAGATGGAAAACTAATAAATATATTGGAATGATTAAAATAACTTATTAATTCTGTTAACACTCAAATGACAACAAGATGGTTGATCACTAATTACTTTTGCCTGGGGCAACACAGAAAGACATTAAACATTGAAATAGCAGGCTTGTTGGGTAGGTGGGGAAAACATTAAGGCAAGGAAATTCATTTTCCCATGCTGTTGGCATTAGGTCTTAAGCATTACAGAGAAATTGAAATCTAATCTGTCTTGTATAGTGAACATAGTAAACATTTGTCTGCCTCCAATTTGAAAATTTCAATATTGTAACTGTCACCTACCAAACCTCTGCAGGGAGATTATGAGAATTAGCAGTGTGATTTGAAAGTGCTTCTAGCTATTGCTCATAAAGTGATGAATAAGAATGAAATGTTCTTAGAGTAACTAGTAAATATGCATGCTACTCTAAAGTAAATTTGCTCCACTAACGTGTGGGCTGGTGAAATGGTTTTGCTGGAGTGTCCCTTTGAATGTCATCTGAATAATACATGATTTGGATACTTTTGTTGTCTGCAAAGTGTCCTCCACCATTGGGAATCTGAGAATTTTAAAGGACTGCTATGTTTTCTATTTCTCAAATGAAGTAGTGTGAAGGGGCAGGCTGCTGAGTTGAGTATCCAAAAGAAGAGATCAGAAGTGTAGAAGATTCATATTTTATTTAAGTGATACTTGAGGGCATGATAGAAATGCTATTAGACCATAATATTGACTCCTCACATGAGGATGTTCTTTTTCCCCTAAAGAACACATCAAACTCAGTCTATAATGACCTTCTTCTATTCCCATAGCCTAAATGACAGACTGTTCTTGGAATATGCCAGCATTGTTCTAATGAATATGACTGTATGTCAATGTGAAATAATGTGAAACTATTTGTTGTGACTTGAAGCTGGTTTTAAAATGATAGTAAATGATTATTAAATGATGTTAAATGATATATTCAGATATCGATTATTTGTTCATAAAAAGCATCCTATCAATAAAAATATCAAAAATTGAGTATGCATATAAAAATAAAATGCTAGCTCTGAAAAGAATATTAATTTGATATTACTTAACTAGTCCAGCTTTCTTCATCCATTTCACTTCTGAGAGGCTATACCCTACACAAACCAGTAGAAATAGGAAAAGACATATGCACAAAAACTCACTGTAGCTATAATTACAACAGGAAAAGATTCTTGTGGAGCTGAATAGATGGTTCAGTGGTTAAAAGTTCATATTGGTCTTGCAGAGGACCCGAGTTCAGTTCCCAGCACACATGCCAGAATGCTCACAATTACTTGAAATGCCAGCTCCTGAGAATCTGAGTCTCTCCTTTGGACAACGCAGACACTGCACTCACTCTTAAAATAATACCAAATATTTGCTTCTTCCTATTCTCATGTGGTCTTCATTTATCATGGTCTCCTATTCCTTGTTTTCCCTCTCTGTTCTTGATCCAGCTGGGGACTCCCGCTCCCCCAAGCTCTCTTTCCCTCGACCCTCGCCCTTCATTTCCCCCACTTATGACCAGGCTATTCATGAAGATCTCATTCATTTCTCTGTCATTGGGCGATCCCCGTGTCTTTCTTGGGGTCCTGTTTTCCAGGTAGCCTCCCTGGTGATGTGGGTAGCAGTCTAGTCATCCTTGCTCCCCATCTAGTATTCTCCTATGAGTGAGTACATACCATGTTTGTCTTTCTGAGTCTGGGTTACCTCACTCAGGATGATTTTTTCTAGATCCCTCCATTTGCCTGCAAAACTCATGATGTCATTGTTTTTCTCTGCTGAGTAGTACTTCATTGTGTATATGTACCACATTTTATTTATCCATTCTTCAGTTGAAGGGCATCTAGGTTGTTTCCAGGTTCTGGCTATTACAAACAATGCTGATATGAACATAGCTGAGCAAGTGCTCTTGTGGTATGATTGAGCATTCCTTGGGATTCCCAGAAATCCACAAAGGTACCCCCACAATAGACTGCTGGCAATGGTCGAGAGACAGCCCAAACTGCCCCACTCTGGTGATGGGATGGCCAAACACCCTAATTGTCGTGCTAGAAACCCCATCCAATGACTGAGGGATCTGGAAGCAGAGATCCACGGCTAGGCCCCAGGCGGAGGTCCAGGAGTCCAATTATCGAGAAACAGGAGGGTCTATATGAGCGAGAATTGTTGAGACCAAGGTTGGATAAAGCACAGGGACAAATAGCCAAATGAATGGAAACACATGAACTATGAACCAATGGCTGAGGGGCCCCCAACTGGATCAGGCCCTCTGAATGGGTGAGTCAGTTGATTGGCTTGAACTGTTTGGGAGGCATCCAGGCAGTGGGACCGGGTCCTGTGCTCATTGCATGAGTTGGCTGTTTGAAACCTGGGGCTTATGCAGGGTCGCTTGGCTCGGCCTGGGCTGAGTCTACCAGGTTGATCTCAGTCCTCGGGAAAGGCTTTGCCCTGGGGGAGGTGGGAATGGGGGGTGGGCTGGGGAAAGGGGGGGGGGGCGGGAGGGGGGAGAACAAGGGAATCCGTGGCTGATATGTAGAACTGAATGGTATTGTAAAATAAAATTAAAAAAAAGATAAAAAATAATAATACCAAATATTAAAAAATGATAGCAAAAGACTAAAAATAACTAAATGTCCATCATTAAGAGATTATGTGAATAAACTAGGGTACATCCACACACCAGAACAGGGTAGCTGTGGAAAAGAATGTGCAACTGTTCTGAATATTGCTTTGGAATGATTTCCAGGGTGCATTATTAAGTGAAAAAAATCAAGGCATAAAAATTATGTGTACTTTCCTACTAATTAATTTAGAAAATATGAGCTTATCTGTATATATTTATTCATAATAAGAAAACAATGAAAGGCTAGACAAAAGCTTAAAAGAAGAGAAAGGGGCAAAAGATATTGCTCAATGAGTAAAATACTTGATGTACAAGTGTGAGGTCCTGAGTTCAGATGCTACATATCAAGTATTGGAGGATTGAGACAGGCAGCTCCCTAGAGCACACTGCCAGCCAACCTAGCTGACACAGTGAGCCCCAGACCCAGTGAAGACCCCGTATCAAAATAGAATCAACAGCAATGGAAACAAGGCAGAGAAACAATTGAGGAAGCCATTCTGACTTTTTGTCAACTTTGGTCTCCACATGTATTCGCAGGGGTGAGTGAATACATGCACAAACACACAAATGCATACACGTAAGCCACATGCACACACACACACAGAGATACACACACACAGAGATACACACTATATACAGTTATGCATGCAAACACATTTACCACACACATTTGCATCTGTATATACATGTGCACACATGTATAGAATACAGAGAGAGAGAGAGAGAGAGAGAGAGAGAGAGAGAGAAAGAGAGAGAGAAGAAAAAGAATAGAAGGGGATAAAATGTAGACTAGACTTGTATAATTGAACTTGTGTTTGCATAATTGATAAAAATTAAATTTAAAATAATGACTATAAGAGTATAAGGTTTCTCTTTGTGTTATGAGGATGTTCTAAAATTAGCTAACCTGAAGTAAGCTTCACTGGGATAAATTCAGGCAGGCTCACATTCCCTCTGAAGGCTCTTTGGTAGAAACCTGTTACTTGCTTTTTTCTTTGTTTCCAGAGCTGTGGATCTTAGCTCCTGGCCTCCTTCTTCCATCTTCAAAGCTAACAGTACATCATCTTCATCTCTCTCTCACCAGTGCCGTTCTTTCTGTTTAAAATCTTCCTCTGCCTTCTTTTTATAAAGACACTTGTGATTACATGTAGAATTCATCTGCATGATCCAGGATGATCTCTGTCATATGGTCCTTAGCTTCACATCTGAAAGGACTTTTTTTTTACATGTAAGATTAAAAAAAAACCTCCACATGTTGAAGAAATTATGACCCATTATCATTAGACACCATTATTTCAGTAAACCATGTTTCCAAGTTGAATTGTGTCTAGAAAGACCAAGGATTCCTAAATTTGTGTGGCATCTTCTTGGATGTAGGATTCCCAATTGGCCAACAACTTCCCTTTGTCCCCATTCCTAGAATATACCTCTGAATGTAGAACTCCAGAAGGAATGGAAAATACATTTTGTTGCTGACTGCTCCACTGACCTTTTCACCCTCTAACCGACTCTTCTGCACAGAGCTTTGGCTTACTGAGCCCAGTGGATACACTGACAGAAGAGAAACTCCAAAGGCAGTAGTGGCATTTAGAACCCTCTCTGCCCTTTCTCAAACACTTTTTCTGTGCTCAGTGTGGTTCCATCCTTTGCATGTAGTGCTTGACTCAAACAATGCTGTTCAGATGAGAAAGAAGGTTACAGGAGAGTTGCTCTAGGCATGATTTTCAGGATAGGGAAGAAGAGTGCGAGGTAAGATGCATTTCTTTTCCAAATACACCAGCCAAATTAAATCTAGCTGTCTGGTCTCTTTATATTTAGGAGGAAAATCAATATCCTGCTATGTGCATAACCTATTTTCACATGAGCAAGCTTTGAAGGTTCCTGTAGGCATTTTCCTAGGCTCCATATCAGAATGGTTTCCTGTTGAGCACACATTGTTCCACTGGGAGTCCAGTGATGCAAGACAGTGTTGCATTGCTAGGTCAACCTCAGTGTCATAGGCAAAGATTTTACCTCTAAGTATAAAAGGGCATCTCTTTTGCTCTATCAACTTAATCTCACTCACCTTTGAGGTTAAGTAAAAGTGCTAAGGTGGATTTTTTTTTCCTTCACAGTGATAAAAAATGTTATCGAACTCTTCTTGGACTATGTCTATATATGATATTGGGATAAATTCAGAATGACTACTGGAGACTTTCCAGGTATCTGTATAACTCAGCCTGGGATTTTCTATAAGCAGAACCTGAGAAAAGCATTTATAAAGAGTTATTTGTGATCTCCCTTTTCCTATTTGGGTTGCTGTAAAATTTATGCTTCAGGGTTCTGTGGACTGGGAATCTGCAATCAGTCGCATTCTTCAGAGGAGATTCTTCAGTGTCACAAGTGACCAGGTATAAATGCTTTTCTCAGGTTCTGCTTTTTTTAAATTGTGTCTTCACATGAGAGAAGTGGAGCTTCTGGAGCCCTTTTTCTAAGGACACTAATCTTATTCATGAAAGCTCTGCTCTCATGACCCAGTCACCCTCAAAAGGCCCCACTTTGAAATATTCTCACCTGAGGGCTCGGGATTCAACATGGGAATTTGGTAGGGATGAAAATATTCCGACTACTGGGAGACCTCATTCGAAGACATCAAAGAGAAAGACCGGTGGGAGGATTAAAGAAGGGGAGAAGCAAGAGGCATTTGGACGATGTGTTATTGAGTCAGCATCTGCTATTGCCCACCTGGATTGAATCATGCAGGACCATGCTAGGAGACTTACAAGACATATCTCAGAACTTTCTGCTGGGGACACAGAAGAGATGGCTTCTTCCTTCCTCTGTCAATTCCATTAAGGTGGGGCTACATATACACTCCCTACTTGGATTTGCATGCAAGTCAAGTGGATTCATCTAACTGGCCCAAGCTATATGTCCCAGAGGCCTCAGAATTGACATGGGAAATGGTAAGGCCCTATCAGGTTGCATCTGTATGAAGTTGCTGCCCATCATTCCACAGATGAACAAAACATTGTGACAGCATTCCCTGGATGTTTCATTAATTATGAAAGCACACTTCTTCCCAAATTAAGAACCATACCTACTTTGCCAGTTTCTGTTTGCTCATAAGGAACATTCCATTAAAATTGACCTCTTAGAAAGTTTCCTAAATTATAAATATAAATATATAAGATTAGTTGTCCCTATGCCCAACAGTACTCTACATAATAATAAAGAGTTGTTGATCAACTCTTTGCCATCTTGTATTTGTCAGGATCTTTGTGCATAACAGTAATAGAGATGATTCGATTGAATTGAGTCAAAGACAAGAAAATGTGAGCTTTAGTGATTTGCATAATATTTGAGAAGCTTGGTGTGAAGTGAAACTCACTCACATTCAGCTACATCCAGGGTCTCCAGTAATGGCACTAGGTGTTCCTCTTCATTTCTTCTTCTGTTTCTTTTCCTAGCTTTTGCTGTCATGTCTTGGCTAGCTTTCAGTGATATCCTATAGATGGTTACTCCATTCTCTGCTGGAGATATAAATGGTCAAAATTCACAATAGTAGCCTAAATGTTCCAGTCCCACAGCTAGTATTTAAAAAAAATCTCATATAAATATTTGCTTCATCTGTAGTCAAATAACTATGGGGAAGAGTTAGGGGATAACAAGATTAGCAATTTTTCTTATTCCCTTTGGGTTGCTACATGAAACCACCTTCAGTTAATGGACTATAAACAAAAGAAACTTATCTCCTAGTTCTGAAGTCAGAAGATGCTGGTTGATTCAGTGTTTCATGATGATTCGTTGATGGTCATATTCTTTGAGACCATCATAGTATCTTATTAAAATAACTCAAAATCAACTTGTATAGCATGAATCAAGATTGATGATTGCTTAATAATAATCATGTGGATATAATGCAAGTTTTTTAATCATTTACTTAATCACAGATATTCACTTTATTTTCTGGTTCCCTGCCATTATTGCCTATCTTTGAGTAGTCCCTGAAACAAAACCTGAGAGAAGTATGTAAGTGTAATAGTTTATTTTGAAAGTGAGAAGAAAACTAGTAAAGTCCAGATTATTATCACTGTAGAAATTTAGAACTTGATTCTGCTGGGAAACTCTCAGAGTAAACAGGATTTTTCTTTCCAAGGGTGAGAATATTCATTCTGCTTCCTACTAGTGATTGACTATGGGCTAAACATAGGGAGCATATGCTTCTCAGTACTTTGCAACCACACCAAAGTGTGGATCAGCAACTATCCCAGGTAGAGAAACTCGGTCACTGAAACCAGGGCTAGTGGCTGATGCCTGTGATCTCAGTACTAGTGAGGCAGAGACAGGAGTTTGCACAGCTTGAGGCAAGTCTAGGATACACAGAAAGACCCTGGGTACAAAAGCAAAGTATAGGGTGAGAGATAGGAAACAAAAGGAAAAAGAGGAGACTGGAAAGATGGTTTAGTGATTAAGATCACACACTGCTTTTGCAGAAGACCCCAGTTCAGTTCCCAGAACCTAAGTCCAGAAACTCACAGTGGTCTTGGGGATCCAATGGTCTCATCTGTCTTCCCTGGGCATCTAAACTCACATGCTTATACCCCTACACAGAGATATACCCACATGCACATTTAAAAAGGATAATAAAAAGAAATCTTTTTTAAAAAGAAGAAATAAAAAGAAACATATGTATTGTCTGTTGGAAGGCAAAAAGGTAGTCAACAATGCAGTAAGGTAAGAATACAGAAGCTAGATTCTGCTGACATAAACCATAATCCTTGATGTTCATATATTTGTGTATAAACTGCTTAATTCTATAGAGAGATTTCTGGAACTATTAGCCAGGAAAACAGAGCTAACAGCATATTGATTCATTATAGAAGTTTATCTCATGTGATGATAGACTGAGACATTCCAAGATCTGCCATGTTTAAGTTGTCGATCCAGGAAAGCCAATACTGTAGCTGCAGTCTATGTCCAAAGGCCTGGAACTTGGGATAGCAAATGCTTTAGTTTTTTCTGAGGGCTGGGAAAGACCGATATTCTATCTTGAGTAGTCAGGATGGGAGATTGAATTCTCGCTGTGACCCTTTGTTCTAGTCAGGTGTTGTGTGAAATTTTTCTGAACAAATATCTGTTCACCTCAGATGAGATACCAATAACAGAAACAGAAATGGTTCACCCAAGTACAGCTTGATGAACCAATGTATTTACTTCAGAATACTTACAGGAATATTAGCAACTTATGAGTGGTTACACTACTGAATAAAAATTACAGTTGATTGACTGTAAATCCTGGAGAAAGGCTCTAATTGCCCTTCCCCCTATCAACCATTAACTACCTACAATCACAAAGCCCCTCCTGTCCACCATGAAGGAAAGTTAAGGCCAGAGTCTTATACATGACTCCTGTGGGTAATCACAGATGGTGACAGTTACAGAAGGCAATGGTCATGTTATGCCTGAAAGACCGAGTCCCACAATACAGTCCTTTAAGGGATTGGGTAATGCCATGGATATGGGGCAAGGGCACCTATTCCATACAATCCATGATTTAAATGCTAACCTCTTCTGGCCTCACTAAGGTTAATGTTTTAGCCAGATATCCTAAGCAGTCTTATGATCATGATGAGTTGACAGCCAAACTTGAACATTACACTGGATTGAAACATGTATTTACATTAATTTCAACAAATGTTATGTGCTTGTTTTTGCATAGTTAAGTTTTACAAGCACATTTTAAAAGTATTATTTACCTCTACTTTCAAGTGAACAAAGAGCTAGAACCTTTAAATATTTTTGTCAGTCTGGTATTACATGACACTTGTTACTTCCAAAGTTTTGTCCTAATAGTTTTCTTTGTTGACCAAGTGAATTAACTCTCCTGGAAATAAACACATCTTTTAATTCCTCAGCCTTCCTTTTCATTGATTGGTTTTTTTCTCTTTATGACATTGTTTTGTGTATTCATTATACTGACTTACTGTCTATTCTTTGTGCTGCATATAGTTTCTTCCACATCTATTATTTGTCTAGCAAAACTTTACAAAAATATTTTTGTGATGCAGAAGTTATTTATGGAACATTGACTGACATACTATACTTTGTGACTCGAGGTGTCAAGACCCACTACTATCTACTGCTAAAAAGGGGGGAAATACTACATATTAAAACTTTCTTGTGGCCTTGTATATTAGTTTACACTTGTAGAAGAAACTTTTTCTGTTATTTAATATTGATGGGATAATTGTATGGCACGTTGAAGAACACTGGATTTTGTTAGTATTGTCTGCTTGACTCTCTTAGCTTTTCTCCTGTTAAATTATATATAGCTACAAGCTTAGAATCAGCTTCTATTCAGAGTCCACAGGAAGTTTTTGACAGCTTGATATCAGATTCTTTAATGATACCACAGCATGAATTGGTCACAGTGGTCTTTCATACTTTGAAAATATCTCTCATCTTTTTCCAAGAAATTTCACGGTTTCTCTAGTCTCTGTTGTTGGGCTCGGTATTGAGACTCAGTATTTTACCACATGTCTCAAGCACAAAATGTAAGACAGAGTCACCTGCTTGTGAGCATCTTTCTTTCTGGAACCATAAGGAACTTGGTTATTGTAAGAAGGGCAGAGTTTCCTGTAGTGGAGATGGTTATGTGCTTTTCTAATAACAACCATGTTCTTACATTGCTTCACAGTCTCAATAAATGTTTCCTGAATTGATTACAGGATGATCTCAGTGTGGAGTTTTATTTATTGAAACTCATCTTATTCTTAGAAATTTTTTATTAAATTAATTAATTTGTTTTTTTTTTCCAGCCCAGTAACAGTTTCCCCATCCTCCTTTCTTCCCAGCTCCTCCCCTAACCTCTGCTACCCGTCCCCCATTCACTTCTCCTCCTTTCTCTTCAGAAGAGGGCAGGCCTCCCATGGATACCAGCCAGCCACGCCATATCAGGTTACAGTAAGACTAAGCACCTCCTCTTCTATTAAGGCTGGACAAGGCAACCCAGTAGGAGGAAAGGGTCCCAATAGCTGGTAACAGAGTCAGAGATAACTCCTGCTGCCACTGTTAGAAGTCCTACAAGAAGACCAAGCTACACAACAGTGTAACATATATGTAGAGGGCCTAGGCCAGTCCCATGCAGGCCCCCTGGTTGTTGGTTTAGTCTCTGTGAGCTTCTATGAGCCAGGTTACTTGATTCTGTGGGTTTTCTTGTGGTGTCCTTGTTCCCTCTGGCTCCCATACTCCTTCTTCCCCGTATGGATTCTCCGAACTCGGCCTAATGTTTGGCTGTGAGGTCTCTGCATCTGTTTCCATCAGTTGCTGCAAGAAGCCACTCTGATAACAACTGGGTTACAACAATCTATGACTATAGCAGAACATCATTAGGAATCATTTCATTAATGGTTTTTTCTCTTCTTTTGCCAGTCATGTTTGGTTCTGTCCTGGGTCTCTGAGATATCCAGCCTCTGGGTTCTGGCCCTCCAAGCTGTGCCAGGTGTGGGCTCCCTCTCATGGTATGGGTTTCAAGTGAACCAGTCATTGATTGGCCACTCCCATAATTTCTGCCCTATCTTTATCCCAGCACATCATGTAGTCAGGACAAATTGTAGGTTGAAGGTTTTGTGGCTGGGTTGCTGTCCCAATCCCTCCACTAGAAGTCATGTCTGATTACAGGAGACAGCCAGTTCAGGACCCATGTCCCACATTGCTAGGAGTCTTAGCTAGGGTCACCCTCATAGATTCCTGGGATTTTCCATTGTACCAGGTTTCTAGCTTGTCCCTGAGATGCCCTCCATTCCAGTTGTGTCTCCCAGTACTCTCTCCCTCCATCCTCCCCCCACCTGATCCCTCCTGTCCCCATGTCCACCCCCATCCAGACTCCTCCCTCGCTGTCCACCTGTGATGTCCATTCTATTTCCCCTTCACAATGAGATTCATGTGTCCCCCCCCATCCCTCCTCCTTGTTACTTAGCTTCTCTGGATCTGTGACTTGTAGTACGATTATCCTTTACTTAACAACTAAAATCCACTTATTAATGAGTACATACGGTTTGTCTTTCGGGGTCTGTTACTTTACTCAGAATGATGTTTTCTAGTTCAATCCATTTGCCAGCAAATTTCATGATGTCATTGTTTTTGTTTGTGTGTTTGGTTTTGGTTTTGTTTTTCTTTCTTTTTTTTTTCGAGACAGCGTTTCTCTGTGTAACAGTCCTGGCTGTCCTGGAATTCACTTTGTGGACCAGGCCGACCTTGAACTCACTGAGATCCACCTTCCTCTGCCTCCCAAGTGTTGGGGTTAAAGGCGAGCACCACCACCACCGTCAGGGGATGTCATTATTTTTAACAGATGAGTAATACTCCCTTGTGTAAATGTACTATGATTTTTTTAATCCATTCTTCAGTTGGTAGACATCTAGGTTGTTTCCAATTTCTGGCTATTATGAGTAAAGCTGCTATGAACATAGTTGAGCAAGTGTCCTTGAGATATGGTAAAGTGTCCTTTGGGTATATGCCCAGGAATGGTATAGCTGGGTCTTGAGGTAGGAACTTTTTAGAAATAATAATGCATTAATTTTTGAGAATTTCATACCATGTACTTTGATCATCATTGTTTCCACACTCCCCAACTCTTCCCAGTTCTACTCCCACCTTCCTACCCAGCCAACTTCATCTTCTCTCTTTAAAAAAAAAATCATCAAGTCTAATTTGTATTACCCAACTACTCCTGGGTATAGGGCCTAACTATCAGTAATCACACCACGAAAGAAAGTGAATTCTTCTTCTCCCAACAGCTGTAAAATGCCAATAGCTCCTCAGATAGAGATGGAACTTGGTGCCTACTTCTCTATTTTCTTTTCATTTTCTTTTTTTCTTTCTTTCTTTCTTTTTTTTTTGGTTTTTCAATACAGGGTTTCTCTATGTAGTTTTGGTGCCTGTCCTGGATCTCACTCTGTAGACCAGGCTGGCCTCGAGCTCACAGAGATCCGCCTGGCTCTGCCTCCCGAGTGCTGGGATTAAAGGCGTGTGCCACCACGGCCTGGCCAGACTAAGTTTTCTTTCTTTCTTTCTTTCTTTCTTTCTTTCTTTCTTTCTTTCTT
>CABHPQ010121002.1:29575-41558 GCA_902168405.1 Peromyscus aztecus | reverse complement strand
ATTGAGAACACTAAGCTATATTGATCTTCTTTCAAACCAGATGCTGATTCATACACTCCCTTGCAGATCTTTCCTGAAGTGCTAATAGTAAAAGAATAAAGTTGAGAATTCTACCTCAGTGCACCAGTATTTTAGAAAATCTCAATGTTTCTGATTCAAAAAATGTCTAACTTGGGGTTTCGAATTCTTCCAAGTAGGATGACTGAAGTGGGAGATGATGGTTTTTTAAAATGTTTGACTATTTTCCTAACACATAAGGGGAAAAAATCTAATCTAAGAAGAGGGTAGGATTACTAGAGTTTGAGTTTCACAAGATGACAAAGCTTTAGAGATCTATTCCATGACAATATATAAATATGTTAAACGCTATTCAACTCTACATTTAAAGTATTTAAATAGGTAAATTTTATGTTATGTGGTTTTTTGCTTAAATATAAGACATTGAAAACTATAAACACTAGAAATTCACTGTTTACAGATCTGGAGGCTGATGCCTCTAAAGATAGAGCAACAGAAAGTTTGGTGTCTGGTGAAGGCTCACTTCTTGCTTCAAAGATGGCTGCCCAAGCTGAGTTTTTTCATGTGATAGAAGGTAGAAAATTGTGTGTGTGTGTGTGTGTGTGTGTGTGTGTGTGTGTGTGTGTGTGTAATTTTAGAAGAGGCCTTTCTTCCAGAAACACCCCCACTGCACATTCAAGAAGCTAGTTACACCCTCTGTTCTGCTCCCACAGCCCAACTGGGATATTAGCTATGTTGTCATAATTGTTCCTTTCCATCTCACTTGCTTATATTCCTATATCTTTAGCCAATACTAGGATTAACTGTGATTGGTATATGGATGACTAGAAAGTTATTTTATTTTTGCTCTTATACAGGATACATGGTTTGTTTTTAATTTCACAGTTTTTAAAACCCAATGAAAATGAGCTGATTCTGACAATTAATTTGGTTTGAGAAAAGATTTTATTGTTGAGCACTCATCCATTGACGACACTGTTAAGAGTTTTCATGTTATGAAAGTATGAAAGCCTCTCTGATGATAATTGGACTAGGCACCAATCTATGAATATAGCAGAATATCATTAGTCATCATTACATTGACATTTCATTTTACTTCAGTGGTGTTTGGTTCTATCCTAGGTCTCTGGGCCATCCAGCCTGTGGTTCCTGATGTTCCAGGCAAGGGTGGGCTTACTTTTGTGTGATGGGTCTCAGGCTGGATTAGTCATTGGTTGGCCACTCCCACAATCTCTAGGCCACCTTTACTCCAGCATATCCCATAGGCAGGACAGACTGTAGGTCAAGGTTTATGTGTCTGGGTTGTTGTCCCAGTCCCTCCAATTGAAGTCTTGCCTGGTCACAGAAGATGACCAGTTCAGGCTACATATCTGCTATTGCTAGGAGTCTTAGCTAGGATCATCTTTGTAGATTCCTGTCATCAGAGAGGCTTCACCAAGCAACTGATGGAAACAGATGTAGAAACCCACAGCCAAGCTTTAGGAGGAGCTTGGATAATCCTGCATAAAAGGGGGAGAAAGGATTCCAGGGGGCAGTGGGGTCAAGGACATCACAAGAAACCCCACAGAATCAACTAACTCGAGCTCATAGGGGCTCACAGGGACTGAACGGACAATCAGGGAGGCTGCATGGGATTGACCTAGGTAGACCCTCTGCATATATGTTACAGTTGTATAATTTGGTCCTCTTGTAGAACTCCTAACAATGGAAGCAGGGGCTGTCTCTGACTCTTGCTGCATTTAGAGACCCTACTCCTCATACTGGATTGCCTTGCCCAGTCTTAATACAAGGGAGGTGCTTAATGGTATTGCAACTTGATAAGGAATGTTTTTCTTTTCTTTTTTTTTTAATCCACGGGAGACCTGCCCATTCCTGAACAGAAATGGAAAAGGAGTGGATTGGGGATGAGGGACTGGGAAGACAGGAGGGAGAGAAACTGAAACCAGGTTCTAAAATTTAAAAAAAAAAGTACACCTCTTTTAAAATGGCAAAAAAACTCATGAAAGATATAAAAACAATTTCTATAGTATGATTTTGCTTATTTCTCTCAAGAGAGAAACTGTAGTGTTTTTTCAATGATATCTATAATGGCAAATCAATCTTTTAAAAAAATGAAAGCCTTGATGTTACTTGTGTTAGCCAAGTGATCTACCACTGAGTTACAATGACAGCCTGATTCCTTATAATTTATGTCACATTAGTTTTATGACATGCTTTTTTTTTTGAGGCAGGGCCTTATGTAGCCCAGGCTGGCCTGAAACTTGCTGTGTAGCCAAAAATAACAACAATGAACTTCTGATCCTCCTGCCTCTACCATCTGAGAACTGTGGTTATGTTTGGTTTATACAGTACTAAATACATAGTCCAGGGCACTGTGCATGCAAGGAAAGAACTCCACCAATTGAGCCTCATCTCTAGCCCCAAATTTACATCTCAAAAGAAAAAATATTTTGGCCCAAGCATTCTTTTTAGCTAATCTTGACAGTAAAGCTACCTATTCCATAGAGATTTAGAGTTAAGAGTTTCTATGCCTGGTTACTGATATTTAACCAACCACTCACGGCTGGTGAAACAATGAGAAATAGAGGAGAATCTTTTACTACCACATTCCTAAGCCAGTATAATTTCAAAATGCATTTTAATATTTATCCTTATATGTAGCCGAATTTCTAAGTGGTCTTATGAAATAAAGAACACAGAGCTGGCCAGGCGGTGGTGGCGCATGCCTTTAATCCCAGCACTTGGGAGGCAGAAGCAGGCGGATCTCTGTGAGTTCAAGGCCAGCCTGGGCTACAGAGCGAGATCCAGGAAAGGCACAAAGCTACACAAAGAAACCCTGTCTTGAAAAAGCAAAAAACAAAAAAAAACCAACAAAAAACAAAAAACACAGAGCCAAATATAGGGGTGAAACCCTTAGAGATCAGGGAAATAGTGAGAGCCACCAACCACCTTACCTCACCAGCTCTGTAGCTTCCAAAATGCCACAACTTTCTGTCTACCCAGGCTTTTATTGCCTTGCTGTTCTGCCCTCTCATTGGCTCTTAGCCCAGCTACCTCACTTCCTTGTCACTGCCTGTCTGTACAGACCTCCAGGTCTCTACGGTTAGTACTGGGATTAAAGGCATGTGTCATCATGCTTGGCTCTGTTCCCAGTGTGACTTTGAACACACAGAGACCCTGCCTGCCAAGTGATCGGATTAAGGGCATGTGCTACCACCACCTGACTATTGTGTTAATAACTTGCTATTTCCTCTGATCGCCAGGCAAACTTTATTTATTAACATACAAATAAAATATCACCACACTTATATGCAAAGATAAGGGTAGCTCTGATCCTTCACCAAAGGTTTTTTTTGTCTTTTATCAATTAAATTTTTTTCATGCTATATATTTGGAATCCTCCTCACCTCCATAACCCACCTAACTTTATGTTCATTCTCTTTCTTAAAGAGGCTTCTTTTTTGCAGCAGAGACCATTACAAAAGCCATAAGTGGTCAACATACAGAAATGAACTGATCTTGGGCTGTCCACCTCCAAGTGATACATCCAAAATACAATTCCTACAACTAAGGCTCAGGAAACATCGTGGAAGAGGGGGCAGAAAGATTGTAAGAGGCAGAAGACCAGGATTTCTACTGCAAGACTGTGCCTCCTAGAATCGACAGCTACACTCATGATACCTCAACAATATAGCTGCCTAAATAAAACCTGAACAGTGACAACAGGAGCTGGCATCCCAACTTGGATGGAGGAAATCTCACAAAACCTGCCCTTAGATGAAGAACTACAGATAATTGATTACTGCTGAGGGAGGGGAAAATTAGTTTTCTCCAGGGATGAGACTCCTAATTGATTAGCCAGTACCAAGTAGCCAGCCCTGAAAACATATGCATACTAGCAGCACTAGATGAATACAGCAGGTTGTGCTTATATATTTGTATCTATGTGTCCATGTAACAATAATAATTAAAGAAAGTAGAAGAAAAAGAGAGAGAGGGACTGTGTGGGTGGATCTGGGAGGAATTAGGGGAAGGAGTTGGGTAGAGGTTGAACATGATGATCAAAGCATATTATATAAAGTTCTCAAAGAATTAATAAAATACTGCTTAAAGAATTGCTAGGCATGCAGAAGGAATAGAATTTGGTTTCTGTTATTTTATCAGAGTTTTATTTCTCTATAAAGTTATAAGACATGTATAATGCACATATTTACTTATAAGTTTATATAAAACCAGATCTTCATACAACCCTGACCTTTCCTTGCTTCCAAAGAAAACTGTTTTCTCCTTTTAAAGCTGATTGACTTATTTTCATTTAACTATCTCATATCTCTGAATAGCACATTTCACTGGATAATACTATTTCTTTATGTTTTGGTTCAGGAATTAGAGATTGACTTCTCACTGTAGAAAATGAGCAGCTAATGTTCTCTCCTTTTCTCAACATCCATAACTTAATTTCATTTAGACCAATACTGTTTATCTTATTATGACCATGTAACTGTTATTCATGAGTGAGATTTGTACTAAAATATGATAGCTTTTCCTTTTATATACTTTTCATTCTCTTGTGATAGATAATTGCCTTCTTTTTGCACAGGATGCTAGCTTTCCCTGTTTCCAAATTAGATCTTAAGTACACACTTTCTGTCACTTCCTTGACTCTCTTCCCCACAGACCCAGTCATATCAGGGGCTCCATAGTGTTCACTTTGCTTTTAGATACATATGCAAATGTTTGTTTGGGCATTCCGTTTTATTCCCCTGTGGTACTGGGAGCAGAAAACAGGACCTCACTAGTACTAGACAAGTTCCCTACCACAGAGCTCTTGCCCCAGCATCCTCTCTTGGTGTCTTCAGGTTGATGCTGTTCTATTCTGGATGAGCTGCCTCCAGGCCTGCTGCACTGCTGCCACAGTGAAGAATATCCCCGTCTTGTTCCAGTGCTAGTGCTCCTGGGTGCTGTGCTGACAATTTCTTCACTGCATAACCTGCAAAGGCTTCCTCGTAGAGTAGGAATGTTATGTAATTCTTTCCCAATTGACTGACAGTTTGGTTGGGTGTGTAATTAGGATGGAAATCATGTTAAATCACTATTCTATTTTCGTGTAGCTTCTAATATTGCTAGTGAGAAGCCTGTAGTTGCTCAAATTTCTGATTATTAGTGTGATTTTGTCACCCCACTCCCATCTGGGATGGGAAATAGTTTTTTCAGTTGTCTGAGGAAATTGCTGATTCTCTGAACCTACGATAATCCCTAAGTTTAGTTTAGAGGATGCATGCTTTCTTTTATACACATAATGTTGATTTCTACAATGCCTATATACTTATGGACGTAAGACATCAAAGTAGAAGTGGGTTATGTGGGAATAAAAGGATTTACCCCTTCTAAAAGGAGATCTTAAAATCTCTCAACTCCTGTGTTGGGGTTTGGTTTTCAATTTCCTAAATGCTTCTTGAGGAATTAATAACCTAGTCCTTTCTATGTTTCTAATATCTTCTCTGGTGATACTAATGATATATCTTTAAGTTTTCTTTAATTTGTGAACTCTAACTTGCATTTTTCCTAAGATATTGCTATTCTGCTCAATATTGTATTTCAATATTTTCCTTGTATGCCTGGTAATGCTTGGTATCTTCTCATATGTTTAAGAATATAGGGTTAAATATCTATTTGGAAGATTAAGCTTATCAGAGTTACCCATTCCTCTGACTGAATTAAATTTCTGGTGACATCTTATCTCACACATGGTGAGTTTTCAATAGATGAAGAGACAAGGTTGACAAGGAAGAGACAGGCTCAGTGGTGGAGTACTTGCCTACTACCATGAGGTCCTAGGTTTTACCCCAAATACTGGAGACAGAGAGACAGAATGTAGATGATATCACTTGAGGCCACTAATCTGATGTATTACATACTTTAATTTCTCCACAACTTCAGCTACAGTACCTTAGGTAATGTATTTTTATAAACTTTCTCTTCTTGCCTAAAAATAATGAAGTCTATGCTGCCCCAAAGTGCAAGAGGTCATCAGCTATTCATTATTTCACTTTGGCACTCTCCTAAGGTTTCGTATACCTCAGGAGTGTTGACATGTTGTCCAGTATCCAGCAGTGAGAATATGTGATATGGGAACAGGACACAGAAATAATGTCTGCAACTAATGGGGATGGTGAAGTCACATTTTCTCCAAGGGCTATTTCTTCAGGGCTGCTTTAATGGTGAGAAACAGCACCAGAGATAGGCTATAATTTATTACTTTTCAGTCTTACTGATTTTTCTCCTGATGGAACATGCATTAATGGCCCCTTCTCAGAGCTTTCCTGCACATATTTGTTTGTGATAACAATGTGAATGAACATAATATTCTTATTTTCCAGATGCATTTTACATAATCACCTTAAAAATAATATTTGTTATACAATTTCTAGTTTCTCCTTTATCAGGTGGGAAATAACTTCTCAACTTGAGAGGTATGTCTATTATTCAGCAATTCCTCATTAGTTTCCACTGCAAAAATAATAGTAATGATGACAAGAAGTTAAAATACTGTGATGATACTTACACTTTTTCTTGAGCCATAGCCAAATGTAATATACCTTAGCTTTCTATTACTTCTAAAGATGGTTTGCTCTCAAAATTAGGTTGATTTGGAAAGTCTGCTTCTCATACTGCTGAATCCCACAGGGCCTAATGTAGTTTTTTTTTTTACACAAAAATGGAGGCTGCAAGAATAATGCCTAATTTGACTTGGAAACACTTGTTCCTGTCAAAAATACTGTCTGAGATTTGTATAATCGGCATTTCTGATTTTGAAAACACTGAAAATTGTGTTTATCATATTTATTAGTCATTTCCATCAAACTTGAGCCTCTGGGCATACTTAAAATAGTCCTAGAACTGGAGTAAAAAATGATCATCATTCATTGAGGTTCATACTCTAAAGTTACTGTCTTAAAAGCAAGAAATATGTTATTTGATCTCCAATCCAACAGCTATTTGTAGAGTAAGAACTATTAAATAGGGAATTGAATATCATCAAAAGAGGCAGAATTTGGAGGCCTCAGCCAGAAAGATTAGGTATTTCTTGAACAGTACGTCCTGATAATTAAGACCCACAAGGGATTCATCAGTCTCTAATTGAAAGCCATGGTCTTATGTCACCTCACTTCTATTTTCTTTCCTTCCTTTTGAAAACATTTGACCACTTTTTCCATTCTATAGACTTCTGTTATTCCTGTTTGCTTCCAAAACGCACTATGAATAAACACTCTCCAGTTACTTTTTCTTGAGTCCTGTCTGACTCTAAAATTTCTGTTAGCTTGTGTGTGCATGCGTGTGCATGTGCACATGTGCGGGTATGTGTGGAAGCATCACAAGCACACAAGCATGCACATATGGAAGGTGGAGGAGAGGTCAGCTTTAGGTATGTTCTTCTACCACCCTCTACCTTATTTTCTTTAACATTTTTTTTTAAATATATTCACCTCATACACCCCAATCTTGCTCATTTCCCAGTCCCTCCATATCTTCCCCACCCCCATGGGGTTCCCTCAAAAGAAAACTTAAAAACTGTGAATTCAAAACAAAACAAAACCAACAAAAAGCCATTTCACTCTTCCACCTTTCCTGCCTCTCCACCACCTCTTCATCTGTCTCAGCAGCACTGGAAGCTGTGGTGTGTCACACACTCTACCCTTTTGTCCACTCTGCTTTATTGCACATGTTCATTGTAATGAGTTGTTGGTCTGGTTCAAGGCCTCTGGCTTCTGGTATACACTGGACCCTCACCGAAACTCCTCCTGAATATCCTGCCGTTGCTCCCATGGAGATCCAGTGGCCATGGTTCTGCAGGACCAATCCCTTAACACGCTACGGCAGGTCATAGATGTGGTAGATGCTGGGGTGGGCCAACTCAAAGCCCTGACTATGAGTCTGGATGGTAGCAGAGCCTGCTGTTGTATGTCCATACAATTAGGGCAGCTCTCCTACACCTGTGATGAGGGGTGGGATCATCTCTCCTGAGTGTGGGACCAGCTCTCCTGTGAGGGGTGGCACCAGTTCTTCTACTGCAGTGGCCAGCCAGGGGCGGGGCCAGCTCTCCCAGCTGTTCCCAGTGGTGCTGGTTCAGCATGACCCTCGGATTTCAACACACATGGTTCCTATGACCCCCTGTGGTATCTTGGGCCATGGAGATCAGCACAGACCCCAGCTGCAGCAGGACCACAGACCCAGACATGGCCTTTGGCAGCAGCTCAGGCTCAGATGTCACCATGGCCCCAGTGGCAGCCCAGGGCATCCAGATCAGTATGGCTCCATTGGCAGCCTGGCCCTAGGACACCAACATAGTCTCAGGTGGCTAACTGTACCCCAGGTATCCACATGGCTCTCAGTGGTAACAGGAGCCATGGACATCAAATCAGACCCTGGCTGCTGTAGAGCCATGGATGTAGACATGGCCCTTAGCAACAGCTCAGGCCCAGATATCACTATAGAACCAGGTGGCAGTGCAGGCCACTCAGCTCAGTATGGCCCCTGAGGTGGCACAGCCCTCAGACACCAACATGACCACAGGTGATGGCCCGGATCCTGGGGCATTCATGTGGCCATTGGTGGGAACATGGCCTTGGATGCCAACACAGATCCTGGCTGTGGTAGGACCATGGACCCAGACATGGCCTTGGCAGCATCCTGGTCATGGATGTCACCATGGCTCTGGGTGGCAAAAAAGCCACCCACATCAGCCTGTTCCTCACCACCTTTGCTTCTTCAGTTATGTCTCTTTCCATGGCACATGAACTGGTCCATTTCTCTTTCTCTCCCATGTCTCTAGCTGGGTGGGTCTATGGGTATCTTCAGCCAACTCTGGGGTCATAAGGACCCAGGTGGGTCATGCCTGTCTTTCATCAGCCTGGTCTGTGAGGGTTTCTCTACCTTATTTTACTTTTTTAGACTTATTTTTTTATGTGAATGAGTAATTTGCATGCAAGTTTTTTTTTTTTTTTTTTTTTTTTTTTTTTTTTGGTTTTTCAAGACAGGGTTTCTCTGTGTAGCTTTGTGCCTTTCCTGGAACTCGCTTTGTAGCCCAGCCTGGCCTCGAACTCACAGAGATCCGCCTGCCTCTGCCTCCTGAGTGCTGGGATTAAAGGCGTGCACCACCATCACCCGGTTATGCATGTATTTTTGTATACTATGTGACTGCCTGGTCCCTGCAGAGGCCAGAAGAAGATGCTAGATACCCTGGATCTGGAGTTATGGATTGTTGTGAGGCACCATGTGGGTGCTGGGAAGTGGAATCAGTTCTTCTGCAAGAGCAACAAGTGCTCTTAACCTGTGAGCCATCTTTCCAGGCCCTCTGGCTTTCTTTCAGACAGAATTTCTCACAAAAACTGGAGCTTACCATTTCAGCCAGAGTAGATATCCAATAAGCTTCCATGAACTGCCTTCTTCACACTTCTCCTTCTTCCCCTGCACTGGGGTCACAGGCCCACACTCCCATGCCCAGCTGTGTTTGTTTTTTTTTTTTTTAACATGTGGTGCTTGGGAGCCAAATTTAGTTAGGTACTTATGTTTACACAGCAAACACCAAGCTGTCTCTCCAGCCCAGCTTTCAATATTTTAATCTTAGGTAAGTACAGTATGCATAATAATTCCAGGACAACTTCTTAATTTTGCTACAGGGAAACAGATAGGATTTTATGTTGGATCCTAATGGCTTCCTCGGGGGAGGGTATGAGGAGGCACGGTGTCAACAGCACAGACACCAGGAGTGGGTTGAAGGCAAATAACGAACTCCTTTATTCAATAACAGGGAAGTCCTTATCTACCCTCCTCCCAGCGCCCAGTCTGTGTGGTCATCCCTCATTGGCTGAGCATGATCAGGAACTCTGAAAGTGACTGTTGCTAGGCCCTCGGGCAGACTCTGCAAGGTCAGGAACTCTGACAGTGACCAAGAACTCTGAAAGCACCTGTTGCTAGCCCTTCAGGCAGACTCTAGGTTGGCTCATAAGGAAGTACATTATGTGCATGCCTTGGCAATTGGTCTGAGACAATTTCCTTGCCCCTATGGGCCTGTCCTACTACAAAGAATGATGAATGAGTGTATACATACAAATTCAGTAACTGAGACAGTCCTCAACCTGAATGTTTCCATTTCTGTTTCTCTCTTCAAATTCTCTCTGAGAATTACCTCTCTCCAACCTCCAAATATCCAGAGGGTAAAATAAGGCATTTCTTCAACTCTCACCCCTCTCCTTCCTTCAGCTCTTGAAAAGATTTTCAGATTGTGATCTATAAAGCAATGTAAAATTTCTCATCTTTAGGGAATGAAATGTCCGTGCAGTCTGGCTGCACACAAGAAGATTCATCTATGCCAATGCCATTGCCCTTATCTTTTCTCATGGCGCAAGGGCAGAGAATTTCTAGTTGCATGATCATAAGGCGGCAACTCTAAGAGTATGTTTTCTGTGAAGTGACACTGTGGTGGATAATGAAAGTGATAGTCTGGGCATCAAATGGATACACTTCTGGATTTGTAAACTATAGAGAATTAGATGAGATCATTCCGAGGTCCTTTGCAGCTGTAACATTTTATGCTGTATATCAATGGAACTGTATCCATTTGGAAGCACACTCTCACTTCTTGTTCTTTTTATTGTTGAAGAAAAAAGAAGCCTTATTTTGTGATAAGACCTTTATGAAACCCTCACTTTATAGTGTATGATGGATAAGTCTATCCCCTTCAATCCTTTCATTATACTCCTCTCCTTCTAGGGATAGTAGAGAGGTTACATCAACTAAACCCTATAATTCTAAGCTCTCTAGGCTTAATATTCTTACATGGGGTTAAGAACTCTGAACAGCTACACAGACACTGTGTCATCTTGCTTTTCCAAGAGGATTTATTCTTGACCTCTAAGAACTGAAATAACTCAATAATAAAACATTGAGGACTTTGTGGCAACCATCTCTCTACTGCAAACAGCTTTCCTCAGTTCACGGCTTTTGTCAGAGGAACTTGCAGTATAATGGAAGTTCCATCATCATAGACAAGTATTTTGCTTTGCACTCTGCAATGGCAGATGGCAAGAGAAAAAGCAAGAAGCTGGATTTATGCTTCAATATTAATAGCTAATCCTCAGGCTGACATTTTTTATATTAAAATGACCACCAAACAAGTGCTTGAATTGAGTTCATCTCTGAATTCACTCCCATAACCCGTTTACTGAGATATAAGGGACATAAATATGACTGAGTTCATTGTTCCATTCTACCTTGTGTTGTAAGATCTTCTCCCCCTGGAAAGTAGTGTCTTGATTAATAGACATATTGGAAGACTCTGGTGGCCCAAGTTAAAGTTTCAACTTCAGACTTTATTTATAGGTCATCTGTTACTTGCCACTCAAACAAATTTAATGTGGGACAATGCTTTCTACCAGTGAGGAGGAACTTGATCGGTTCCAAGGTATGACTTATTGCCATTAGATTTCCTGAATTAACTACAGAGAATATCAGAGAAAAAGTACTGAGGAAGATAAGGAGCACCTCTTTATTTAAAGTGCTTGTTACAGTCCTCTTTGACTATGATAGTGTCACTGGCTAATATGTGGATCTCTCTACAGAACACCTCCATGGGGAGCCAAATGTTGAATCTCTAGTGGAGCTGGAGTTTGATAATAAGAATCCTTGGAAATGAAGGACCTCTCTGCTACCCCAATATTAGTTCTTTCCAACTTCCCCTCAGTTCCTATACTTTTTGGTTTTGGGGTTACCTAAGTAGATAGTCAGCCATCTTATGTGGTATATCAAAACAATATTCAAATCCCATTGGTGGCTGGAATCAGAAATCTTGGATAAGAAATGCCAGTCAAAGGGTAGGGATGTGAGACACAGAAGGGAAGATGTATAAGGATGAGTACGAGAGAGAGAGAGAGAGAGAGAGAGAGAGAGAGAGAGAGAGAGAGAG